>PVIY010008095.1:0-78546 GCA_004026745.1 Myrmecophaga tridactyla | reverse complement strand
AAATTATCATTGAAAATTTCCCAACTCGTCTATCTGTTCTTTGACATTCAGTTCAGCTTTTTCTGGACCTCTAGCTTAGGTTTTGTTTAACAGAGGAGAATTTTTTGGTTCTTGTTTTCTTGTTTCTTGCCCTGCTTGTATGCTGCCTTTCCCCCCCTCCCCTTAGGAGGGTCTATGTAGGTATTATAGACCCCAGCCTGGTTTTCCCATTCTAAACTGACCTCCTATCAGGGAGAGGGAGTCACCTGCATCGGTTTTCCCTGAGGGTCAGATCCAGCCGGTTGAAAGACTTTCCTGGGAACTCTCTGGGCTCTGTTTTTCTTATCCTGCCCAGTAGGTGGTGCTTGTCTGCCTGCAGGTCCCACAAATGTAAGATGATGTGGCATGTTTAACTTTGCAGACTCTCCCTGTGGGTAGTGTGGTGGAGACAGAGGAGAGGTTGTAGGCTGGTTTTAATGGCTTCAAATTATCAAGCTCTGGTGTCTGAATTCCTTGAGTGAGGGATTTCACCTGAGTTGGGCTTCATCCCTCCCCTGGGGAAGGCACAGGCTCAAGACCAGCCCTGAAAGGAGCTTGTTTCTGCCTATGCCTGGGACAGTTGCCGCCTGAGAATTCCTGCTGCTGAATCCAGAGGCAGTCAAGCCTATGTAGAAACACAGCCACAAAAACCTCTGTTTCTTTTCTTTTTTTCTTTTTCCATTAACCCAATCAGCGACCTCCACTTTGACCAGGTTCACCTGAGCTGGGGGCCTATTTTTAGCAGTCAGAATTTGTTAATTATTGCCACAATTGGTGTTTGGTTGGACTCACCCCCTGCTGCTGTTAAAGTCTCTTTCCTTCCCCTTTGGGAAGCAGCCTGTTGGGGAGGGGCGCCGGCCACCATGGCTTGGGGAACTCATGGTTCTGGGGAGGCTCACAGCCAATCCAGCTGGTCCAGACTGTGGTACACTGCTTGTCTGGTCACTGACGTGGCTCCACGAGCTGTTCTGTACCATTTCTCATTATTTAGTAGTTGTTCTGGAGGACGAATTAAAGTGTGCACATTGCTAAGCTGCCATCTTGGCCCCACCTCCCAGATCATTGATTTTATCAGGAGTCTTTTCTTTTGGTCAGAAATCCTCTTTTGGACAGGGCACAGAATTTCATTCTTAATAAGAAAGGAAATATGATACTCCTCCTGATGTCAGAGTAGGATAACAGCATCTCATCAGAACCTTCCAGAGGTTCATAACTGCCCTCCATATCAGCCTAACCCATGGTAAAGCTTTGGCCAAGAGATACCTGATGTGGTATCTGGGCAGTGAACAAGTGCTGAATAATTCTTTCTGAATAACCCGAATTCACTAAATATTACAATCCATAGCCACAAATAAATGTGTGTGGGAATTTATTCTCCAGGTCTCTTCCACATCCACATGGATGGATCTGAGATTTGGATTAAAACAATAGCCCCATTTTAATATATCTCCCCTCTACCTTGTTCTCTAGATTATACTCTCTTTTTTCTGAGAGTTTTCTTTTTTTACTGAGTTCTCCCTCTGTGTCAACATAATGGATTTAGAAAGCTGCAAAGTTGGATGTGGAAAACAGGGAATCTACTGTGGACTTGTCCTAGTTTGGATTGAAAGAATAAGTCCCATTCTAATATTTCTCTACCCTATCTATTCCCAAGATGATAGAATTTATTTTTGAGAGTTTTGAACTAAGCTGCCCCATCTGGGTCAACCTAATGGATTTAGAAAAGGGGTAAGTGGAACAAGGGAAAACAATGAATCTCTTATATTGACTTCCCAAGGTCCCTTACCTCATTGAAATCCAGATGTTAACTGACTACCTGGAATTTTAACATCCCTCTGAATATAGTGGAGCAAGAGATTGGAAAGCATCACTTCAGACAAGAGGAAATATACAGAATCCAAGTCTCATAGCTGAGCAGCAATTCAATCATGGGTCTCAAAGGATGCTCAAGTTAGAGAGAAAATTTTTCATCATCCACAGGGAAGTGTTGCCTCAGGCAAGTAGGCACCAAGAAAACACACTCTAGCCCAGAGCTCCAGTTTTACATCACAGTTTTAGAACAGTCATAGAGGTACAGTTGGTCAGGGAGGGGTACCCAAAGGAAAGTTCAAACATGGACCTTCCTCACCACCTCTATTCTCCTTTGTCCACACTGACCTTTGCTCCTCACACCCTCTTATTCTCTCCATATTATATTTGGCTTCCTATTTTCCAAATCTATCCTTTATTTACTTCATATTCATAATTTTTGTGTAATTTTCCATTTAACTTAGAAATATCTGGTATCCTCTATACTGATTCAGAAGAAGAGCAACACCAAACCTAGTGCAAACTTGGACAACTGGAAAGTGTTTTCTGCATTGAATTTATGGTTTTGCTATCCCCTAGGTCAGAAGGACCTCCCTATCATAACGTCAGCTGGATACAAACTCAAAAATCAGATAAAGCTGAGAAACAAAAGCCAGAGTAAAGAATTCAAAATTTTAAATATACAGGAAGCAAGGAATTACTACAAGATAAAAAAATTTGGAAATAATGTCCATAATAGAAGAGGATAAAAATACATAAAATCTGAATGGAGAAGAAAAGACTGTGAACATAGACATGGAAAATTTAAGATCATGACATCAATATACTCAAGAAGATGAAAGAAAATACAGAGTAACAACTTAAAGGATATCAAGGTAAAAACCCCAATGAGTGATCAATATAAGAATCAGAATAAAAATGTATGGGTCAGGCAAAAGAGCATAAATAAAATAATAATAATCAGAAAAAAACAAAAATAGCCCAAGAGAGAGGATATGATTCATTGATTAGGGAGACTCTGTGCTTAATTCTGCTCAAGAAAAACAGCTAGCAGACAAGCAGAAATTGTATAGAACAAGGGTTCTGGGGCTCTGGCCATCTGCATAGCATGCCCCAATCAAACAAAAGTACATGGCGATTTGGCTTACGACTATAGATTGGTATTCCACTGTTTTCTCTCCCCTGGAAACATTAAATACCCTCTCAGGTAAAAAAAAAATGCTGTTTAGGTGTAAATTTGACCATCTCTGGTTCAAATGTACTAGAGAAATGTGTTGTATCTTCCCCTTCCAAGAGAAAGAGAAGAAAGTAGACATGAACCCAGAAAAATGAAAGTGTGTAATGTCAAGGGGGAAGTGACCAACAGGTGTGAGATGCTCAAAATTCTGCAGAATTGGAAGTGACTGGAAGGCCCATTGCCAAGGGACATCTGAGATACAGCTGGGGAATAGTGCAGAGGGCAAGGTGGGAAAACATCAGGGTAACTGGCTCTGGTAGTTTTGAGCTCTGTATCTCAGGGAAAAAAACATGTTCTTAAACTTAATTCATCTGATCAAACTTTTGATGAGCTTACTTCAATTAAGTTCTCTCCCAATTGAACTAAGATGGGTTTAAATCCTTTTACTGAAGACTTTATAGGGAAGGTCGCAGAAAAAAATGTAGGCCAGAGGGCGCAGCCAGAAGTTGAAAGTCCATGGAAGCTAGAGAAGAAAGGAGAGTGAAGGAGAGGTCAACATATACACTACCATGTGATAAAAAAGACAAGATACAAGGATCCTCAGCAGCCAATCTCACACATCAGCATATTCTGGAAGAATGCTCCACCTTATAGACACCTTGATATTGTACTACTGCTATAGTCAAAACCATGATCCAATACATTCGCTTTGTTTAAGCCAACCAACTTCTTGGAACTTTCTTTGGTGGCCAGGAGAATAAAAACCCTGGCCAAGTGTCAATTTGCATCCCAGTTGCTAAATTCAGTATGAACCCACAGGCAGGGAATTCTATAAATATGGAGGGAACAATCTTGGAAGACCAATGAAGCTAGCAGATTATGTTTACTGGTCCCTGACATGAAGCCAGCTTGAATAGTGCATTGACTGTGGAACCACATGTCAGTCTCACTGATAAATATGGATAGGCACATGTTTATCTTCTATGGTGAAAAAGTATCCACTTGAAAGAACAACAAGGAGAGTCTGAAAATAACTTCTGGAAGAGCAAGAACCCAGCCCTTTTCTCTTTCTGGCCATGTGTCTTTCTCTATAAAAGGCAGGGCCAGAATCCCATTGCAAATGAACCCTTTTGGACAGGGAAATATATTTTTAAAAATTCTACTTAGGATCCTCAGAGAAACATAAGAGGACACTGTGACCATACAGATGTAATGCATTAGTTTCCTGGATGCTAAAACAAATACTCAATAATGGATTGGCTTAACCACAGGAAATTTTTTGATCACAGTTTCAGAGCCTAGAAGGTTTGTTTCCTTCAAGGGTTAGTATCTTCTGCTTGACCAGCCATATTTGGGTTTCCTTGGCTTTTTCATCTCATAGTAATGCATAACATGGCATCTTCTTTCTCTTCCAGCTTCCTTTAAGTTCCAGCTTTTGCATGCTTCCCGTATATTCTCACTATCTCCTATCCCATTGTTTATAAAGACTCCAGACATATTGGATTAAAGCCCACTGTATTAGTTAAGGTTACCTAAAGAAAAGGAATTGACAGGGAACACTCAGAAAAATAAAATCTATAAAAGTGTCTCACATGACCGTGGGAATGCAGAGTCCAAAATCCACAGGGCAGGCTGTGAAGCTGAAGATTCTGATGGAGGGTCTGGATGAACTCCACAGAGAGTCTCACAAACCAAAGCAGGAAGAGAGCCTGTCTCTTCTGAATCCTCCTTAAAAGGCTTCTGGTGATTAGATTAAGCATGACTTATTGCAGAAGACTCTCCCTTTGGCTGATTACAAATGGAATCATCTGTGGATGCAGCTGACATGATTATGATTTAATTCTATGAAGTGTCCTCATTGCAACAGACAGGTCAGCACTTGCCCAACCAGAAAAACAGATACCACCACTTGGCCAAGTTGACACACGAACCTGTCCATGACAGTCCAGCACTTGTCAACTTGGCAGCTCTACATATCACCTTAAACCATACCTAATTTCTAAATAAAAAACCATAAAACACACATTTTTCATTTCACCTAACAATACTCAACTGTCCTGATTATAATAGGAAACACATTCAATCTCTCCAGAATAAGGTGCAAGTCCTTGGGTAATACTCATTCTTCAACATGATAACTTACAACTCAAACAGTATAACCGGAACAAAACAGCATTGCAGTCCTTATTTCTGTAACTTATCACGTGGTCGTAGTTCATATTTATCACTACCTTCTTCCACTACCCATTCCATGTTCCCTTTACCTTCAGCAAGCACTTCAGCTGGCTGTGGTTCTTAGCCTGGGGGGGGGGTGACCCAAAGCTTCATTCCTGAAGTTTCAGAACCACAGGTAGTCCTGTCTGGACTGGGTTGTTGCAGTTTTCCACTGATTTTAATCACAGGGCATGGTAGTACTAAAAGACACCCTAGGGGATCTCCTATATTCCAAGAAAACTCTTCTTTACCTCCATTGTGTAGTTGCAGTCCTATTTCCCTCTGATACTTAGGGTCAATCACCCCAGACAATAATACAATCCCCTTCTTGGCTTGTTGATCGAGGGCATGAGTAGCCCAAAGTGACCAGGTGACAGTCTTAGATTCCAGTTCAATGGAATCATTGTTGTTTCTCTTGATGGAAGCACTCTCCCTTTTGGAACTAAAACATGTAGACCATCAAAGCTCAGGGTCACAGTGACAGGAAGTACAAATTTTCCTATTGGATCACTAGAGGTAATAGGGAGTGGTACCAGTCCCATTTCCATTCCTTGGTTCCTGGACCCATGGATTCTGGCTAGGGGAGAAACAGCACAATTCAGCAAACACTGATTCAGATCATACCCAGCTTCCTGGAGAACACTGCCCCAGCCCTTCAAGGTATTGCCACCTAGTTGGAACCACAATTGAGTTTTCAAAAGGCCATTCCAACGTTCTATCAATTCAGCTGCTTCTGGATGGTGGATAACATGGTAAGACCGCATGAGCATGTGTTCATTCCCACACTTCATTTGCTGTGAAGTGTGTTACTTGATCAGAGGCAATGCTGTGTGGAATACCATGATGACAGATAAGGCATTTTGTAAGCATGTGGATGGTAGTTTTGGCAGAACTATGGCATGCAAGGAAAGCAAACTGATATCCAGAGAATGTGACTATTCCAGTTAGAACAAATTGCTGCCCCTTCAATGAAGGGAGCTGTCCAATTTAATCAACCTGCCACAATGTAGCTTGCTGGTCACCACATGGAATCGTGCCACATTGGGGACTGAGTGTGGTCTATGCTGCTGGCAGTTTGGACACTCAGCAGTGGCTGTAGCCAAGTCAGCCTTGGTAAGTGGAAGTCTAAGTTGCTGAGTCCATGCTTAACCTCCATCTCTACCATCGTGACCACTTTATTCTTGAGTCAAATGGGCAATGACAGAAGTTGCTGTGGAAAGATGCTGGCCAGTATCTACAGAATGGGTAAGCTTATCCACTTGATTATTAAAACCTTCTTCTGCTGAAGTTACCCTCTGGTGCACACACACATCAGACACAAATATGTTCATGTTTTTAGCCCACTCAGAAAGGTCTATCCACATACTTATTCCCAAGACCTCTTTGTCACCAATTTTCCAATTATGGTCTTTCCAAGTCCCTGTCCATCCAGCCAAACCATTAGCAACAGCATATGAAACAGTATACAAATGCACCTCTGGCCAGTTCTCGTTCAAATCAAAATTAACAACCAGGTGCCCTGCTCTAAGTTCTGCCCACTGGCAGGATTTCCCCTCACCACTGTCCTTCAAGGACACCCCAGAAAGGGGTTGTAGTGCTGCGGCTGTCCACTTTCAGTTGGTACTTGCATATCGTGCTGGACCATCTGTCAACCAGTTCTGAGTTTTCTCTTCCATAGTCAATTCACTGTAAGGAACTCCCCAAGAGGCCATAGCTCTGGTCTGGCAAAGAGAAAATAATGTAGCAGGAGTGAAGACCATGGGCATTTGGACCACTTCCTCATGTAACTTACTTGTGTCTTCAGGACGTGCTCTGGTCCTATCTCATATATACCACTTCCATTTTACAATAGAGTGCTGCTGTGCATGCCAAACTTTATAACTTGGTGAGTCAGATAACACCCAGCTCATGTGAGGCAACTCAGGTCTCATGGTAACTTGGTGGCCCACAGTTAAGCGTTCAGTCTCTACTAAGACCCAGTAGCAGGCCGAAAGCTGTTTCTCAATAGGAGAGTAGTTATCTGCAGCAGATGGTAAGGCTTTGCTCCAAAATCCTAACGGTCTGCATTGTGATCCTCCTATAGGGGCCTGCCAAAGGCTTCAGACAGCATTTCTATTTGCCACTGACACTTCCAGCACCATTGCATCTGCTGGATCATATGGCCCAAGCAGTAGAGCAGCTTGTACAGCATCCCGGAACTGTCACAGAGATCTTCTTGTTCAGGTCCCCACTCAAAATTAGCAGCTTTTCTGTTCACTCAATAAATGGGCTGGCGTAGCACACCCAAGTGAGGAATATGTTGTCACTAAAATCCAAAGAGACCAGCTAGGCATTGTGCCTCTTTTTTGGTCATAGGAGGGGCCAGATGCAGCAACTTCTCCTTCACCTTAGAAGGTATATCTTGACATGCCCCACACCACTGGACACTTAGAAATTCCACTGAGGTGAAAGGCCCCTGTATTTCTTTTGGATTTATCTCCCATCCTCTGACATGCAAATGTCTTACCAGTAAGACTAGAGTACTTGCTGCTTCTTGATCACTAGGTCCAAACAATATGATATCATCAAATAATGGACCAATGTGATGTCTTGTGGGAGGGAAAAAGGATCAAAGTCCCTGCAGCCAAGATCATGACATAGGGCCAGAGAGTTGATATACTCCTGTGTAGAACAGTGAAAGTATATTGCTGACCTTACCAGCTGAAAGCAAACTGTTTCTGATGGTCCTTAGTAATAGCTATTGAGAAATAAAGCATTTGCCAGATCAATAGCTGCATACCCGGTACCAGGGGATGTATTGATTTGCTCAAGCAATGATACCACATCTGGAACAGAAGCTGCAATTGGAGTTACCACTTGGTTGAGCTTACAATAATCCACTGTCATCCTCCAAGATCCATCTGTTTCCTGCACAGGCCAAACAGGAGAGTTGAATGGGGATGCTGGGAATCACCAGCCCTGCATCCTTCAATCCTTAAGAGTGGCAGTAATCTATGCAATTCATCCAGGAATCTGGTATTGCTTCTGATTTACTATTTTACTAGGTAGGAGCAGTTCTAGTGACTTCCACTTGGCCTTTCCCACCATAACAGCCTTCATTGCATGAGTTAGAGGTCAATGTGGGGATTCTTCCAGATGTTCAGTATGTCTATTCCAATTTTACATTCTGGAACAGGGGAAATAACTACAGAATGGGTCCGGGGGCCCACTGGACCCACTGTGAGATGGATCTGAACTAAAACTCCATTGATCACCTGGCCTCCATAAGCCCTCACTCTGAGTGTTGGACCAGAGTGACATTTTCTGTCCCATGGAATTAATGTCACTTCTGAAGCAGTGTCCAATCTTTTGGTGTTCAATCTTTTGGTGCACCCCACAATATTCTGATTATGGGAATCAGAATCCTTAGTGCCTTTGAGTCCATTTAGAGTAGAAGACAATTTAAAAAACCCCATTTTTAAGATTCTGTTTCTTAAGAACCGCTCCTGGTACCAAGTTGTTTTAGTTAGGGTTCTCTAGAGAAACAGAATCAACAGGGAAGACTCACAAATATAAAATTTATAAAAGTGTCTCACATGACCATGGGAATGCAGGGTCCAATATCTGCAGGGTAGGCTGTGAAGCCGATGATTCCAATGGAGGGTCTGGACGAATTCCACAGGAGAATCTCGCCAGTGGAAGCAGAAAGAGAGCCTGTCTCTCCTGAATCCTCCTTAAAAGGCTTCCAGTGATTAGATTAAACATCATTCATTGCAGAAGACACTCCCCTTTGCTGATTACAAATGCAATTAGCTGTGGATGCAGCCAACATGATCATGATTTCATTCTATGAAATGTCCTCATAGAAACAGACAGGCCATCAGTTGCCCAGAAAAACAGGTACCACCAGTTTGCCAAGTTGACACATGAACCTGGCCTTGACACCCACCTTCATTAAAATTGGGCATATTGTACCAAATAACATGTTCTAAGGTTGTATTTATATTGAAATTTAAACATAGTGTGGCATCTTCTCATTTGTCTTCCAGATTCCATTAAGTTCCAGCTTTTGTATGCTTCCCATAACTTCTGTTACTATCTCCATTCCTATTGCTTATAAGGATTATAGACATATTAGATTAAATCCCACCTTCATTAAGTTTGGGCACATTTTACCTAATAATATGTTCCAAGATAGTATTTATATTTAAATTTATTTACATTTAAATGGCTTCCCATCCACAGTCCAGGCATTGACTCTGAACATGCCTTTTCTGAGGGCTTTGATTCAATCCCCAAATGTAATATGGTCTATTAGAAGGAAATTCAGAGATCAGCAGAGATTGGAACTTATAAAAAGGACTTCAAAATAAATAATTGAAAGGAATGTTGAATGACATGTTTCAAGAAAAAAATAAAAGACAAGAAAAAGAAATGATAAATATACAAAAATTAAAATAAATAAATATGAGACATAGGTAAGTTATAACACGCACTGGCTGAAGACTTCTAACATGTAAATTGAATTTATGCTGTAATATGAGGACAGAGAATTGGGAGAGAAAAATTATAAAAGAAAATGTTTAAAGAAATAGTAGAAGTGCCCAGAGCTTAAGTGAGACTTTCTTCTTTAAACTGTAAGGCTTAACATCAAAATGAATTAAAAATACCTACATACAAGACGATTAATGATTAAATACCTTCAAAATGCTGAGAGGAAAAATTGTCAAGTCTGACTCTCTTCCTTTCAAATTGTTGATCAATTGTGAGGACAGAGAATTCAGTACTTTATTTCCCAGGCAACTTATCTTGCAGAGTTCATTGAAGACATTCTCTAACAAGATAAGTTATTAAAGAGAGGAAGCATAAGATGTAATTTTGGTAGCAATGGAGCAAACCTAAAGAAGCAATTTGGGAATTCTCATTAAGTAGGCCCCTTCCTAAGTCTAGAAGACTTCAATCCAGGTGGAAACAAGAAGAGTGTGCCCAGTAACCAGGTGTTCAGAAGGAAAACTAAAAACACTAGAAGAAATTGACAAAAGTAGAAAATATAAGAAAAAAGAAAGGCAATCATAAAGTGCAGCTCAATAGAAAAGATAAATATATATTTTATATATATATATAGAGAGAGAGAGGCAGAGAGAGAGAAGATAAATATATCTTATATATAGAGAGAGAGAGAGTGAGAGAAAGAGACAGAGAGACAGAGAGACAGAAACAGAGAGACAGAGACAGATAGACAGAGTGTCATGGTCAGGTTCATGTGTCAACTTGGCCAGGTGGTTTGTCTGGTTGGGCAAGTGCTGGCTTGACTGTTGCTATGAGGACATTTCATAGAATGAAATCATGATCATGTTGTCTGCATCCACAGCTGAATGCACTTGCAATCGGCCAAAGTGAGCGTCCCCTACAATGAGTGATGTTTAACCTAATCACTGGAAGCCTTTTAAGGAGGATTCAGAAGAGACAGTCTCTGTTCCTGCTTCAGCCAGTGAGCCTCACCTGTGGAGTTCATCCTGACCCTTCATCAGCGTTATCAGCTTCAGAGCCTGTCTTATGGATTTTAGACTCTATGTTCCCATGGTTTGTGATACACTGTTATAAATTTCATATCTATGGATATTTTCTGCTGATTCTGTTTCTCTTGAGAACGCTAGCTAATACAGCTTGGTACCAGGAGTGGTTCTTAAGAAACAGAATCTTAAAAATGGGTTTTTTTGAGTGGTTTTCTACTGACTGGACTCAAAGGCATTAAGGACTCTGATTCCCATAATCAGAATGATATTGCCATTCCATGGCGTGAGTTAGCAAAAGTGATCATAAAAATATCACCATTGGGGGCTGGCCACAGTGGCTCAGCTGGCAGAGTTCTCACCTGCCATGCCGGACACCTGGCTTTGATTCCTGGTACTTGCCCATGCAAAAAAAAAAAAAAGAAAAGAAAGAAGAAAGAAAAGAAAAACTCACCTTTGGATCATTGGATTTTTCTAATGCTTTGCTTGTATGAAGCCAGGCTCGGGGGACAATGTTTTTTACACCTTTAGAGAGATTTGTGGAAATAGGAGGTATAGAGGTGTTGGCTGGTTGTTGTTAGATATGCTGCATGAATTAATGAATGAAAGGCTTAATGGCTTAAGGTTTCAAATGAGAAGCTTACATGCCATCTGATAGGTAAAAAATTTTTCTATGTGAGTCCTGAAGGAAAGTCTTAATTCCTGTAGCCAGACTCAGAATCTTATTATTAGAGAAGCAACTTTACAACACACACTGAAATGTCAGTCTTGCATGGTGTCTGCCATTAAAGTGAGGGCATTGATTAGAAAGGAATGGGACCCTGAAAAATGGGATGGTGACATATGGATTAATAATGATGTTGGTGGAGAGATTGAAACCCTAGATCATGCTGAGTCTTCTCTAGATAACCGTGTAATAGTTTCCTCCCAGGGTTGGTATCATCTGGCTGGCCCTGAGGACATAGCCACACCACTTCCAACCTGCCCTAAGGAGTTGGCCACCCAGCCTCCACCTGAAGGGGTTAGTTCTAGAGTGATTGATCATGCTTCACCTGATGAAACTGCAAATGAATACTGTGAAGCAAATGGCCTAGAAGATGCTTCTAAGTCTTCTCATGATGCCCCCCACAACCCCTCATTTCTTCTAGACTTGTAACTAGACTAAGGTCTCAACTAGCCCCAAAAGATGTTACAAAGTGTTACCCATGAGGAGGTACATGATACTCCAAAAGAACTGAAAGAGATTTCCAATTTATATAGACAGAAATCAGGGGAATGTGTGTGACAATAGATTTTGGATAATGGTGGAAGGAATATAAAGCTGGATCAGGCTGAATTTTCCTGAGTTTGAAATGCCAGAACTGCCCTGGTATAATGTAGATGAGGGGATCCAGAGGCTTAGAAAGACTGGAATGTTACAAGAACCCAGTAATATTCAGAGGATACACCATTTACCAGAGCAGTGAGAAGTAAATTTATGAAGCTAGTGCCATTATCCCTGATGAGCTGTGTAGACATCCTACTCTGTAGGTCAGATATCACTGTGGAAACTGCTGCCACTGAGTGGTAATCCTTAAACATAATGGGGGACTGGATCCTAAGCTGGCAGAAGCTAGGTCACAACACTTAATAACCAAAGACAAGGTGGACGTGACTATCATAATGGACAGCAGATTTAAAGCAGGAGTCAAAAAAATCTGACTCACAGAGACTTGTGGCATTGACTAGTAGATCATGGGGTACATAGAAGTACAGTAGATGTGCGATCTACTAAATTCTTGTTTGAGCTGTATATACAAAAGTGTTCTAGGGCAAGTGAACAGAAGTCTAACTTGGATTACAAAAACAGAGCGTCATGTACCCTTAATCAATTTCCAGAATTGATACAGTTTATAGACTTAGAGCCCCTTGAATGAGGGGGAGGTCAGGTCTCTTTGGGAGAGGACTCTGTTATGCTGCCACAAATTTATACTGTTAATCTTCCTCCAAGCCTTACCCAAGGAGACCAATGGCTTTTTACCAGGATAACTGCACATTGGGTAAAGGAAATGATCAGATATTTTGAGAATTATTAGACACTGGTTCAGAAGTGACATTAACTCCAAGGGACCCAAAACATCACTCTGGTCTACCAGTCTAAGTGGGGGCCTATGGAGGTCATGTGATTGATGGAGTTTTAGCTCAGGTCCTTCTCACAGTGCATCCAGTGGGTACTTGGACTCGTTCTGTAATTATTTTTCCAGTTCCAGAATGCATAATTGGAATAGTCATACTTAGCAACTGGCAGAATCCCCACGTTGGCTCTCTAACTCATGGAGTGGGGGTTATTAAGGTAGGAAAGGCCAAATGGAAGCTGCTAGAAATGTCCTTACCTAGCAAAATAGTAAATCAGAAGCAGTACTGAATTTCTGGAGGTATTGCAGATATTACTGCCACTTTTAAGGACTTGAAGGATGCAGGAGTGGTGATTCCCACCATATTCCCATTCAACTCTCTTTTTTAACCTGTGCAGAAAACAGATGGATCTTGGAGGATGACAGTGGATTATTTTAAGCTCAACCAGGTGGTAACTCCAATTGCAGGTGCTGTTCCAGATATTGTATCATTGCTTGAGCAAATCAGTATGTCTCCTGGTACCTGGTATGCAGTTATTGATCTGGAAAATGCTTTTTTTCCTCATAGTTGTTAGTAAGGACCACCAGAAACAGTTTGCTTTCAGCAATATACTTTCACTGTTCTACCTCAAGAGTATAAAGACTCTCCAGTCCTATGTCATAATCTTGTCTGCAGTGACCTTGATCATTTATCCCTCCCACAAGACATCACTCTGGTCCATTATATTGATGATATCATGTTGATTGGACTTAGTGAGCAAGAAGTAGCAACAACTCTAGACTTATTGTCAAGACATTTGCATGTCAGATGTTGGGAGATAAATCCAACAAAAATACAGGGGACTTCCACCTCAGTGAAATTTCTAGGTGTCCAGTGGTATGGGGCATGTCAAGATATCCCTTCTAAGGTGAAGGATAAGTTGCTGCATCTGGACCTGCCTACACCCGAAAAAAAAGCACAGTGCCTAGTTGGTCTCTTTGGATTTTGGCAACAACATATTCTTCATTTGGGTGTGCTGCTCTGGCTCACTTATTGAGTCACCAGCAAAGCAACTAATTTTGAATGGGGACCTGAGCAAGAGGAGGATCTGCAACACATCCAGCCTGAGGTACAAGCTGCTCTACCACTTTGATCATATGATCCAGGAGATCAAATGGCACTGGAAGTGTCAGTGGCAAATAGAAATGTTGTCTGGAGCCTTTGGTAGGCTCCTAAAGGAGAATCACTATGCAGATCATTAGGATTTTGGAACAAAGCCTTACCATCTGCTGCAGATAACTAGACTCCCTTTGAGAAACAGCTTTTGGCCTGCTACCAGGTCTTAATTGAGACTAAACCTTTAACAATGGACCACCAATTTACCATGAGACCTGAGTTGCCTATCATGACCTGGGTGTTGTCTAACCCACTGTGCTGGTTTGAAAGAATATATGTCCCCTAAAAAAGCCATGTTTTAATCTAAATCCCATTTCATAAAGACAGAATAGTCTCTATTCAATGTTGTATGTTTGAAACTGTACTCAGATCATCTCCCTGGAGATGTGATTTAATCAAGAGTGGTTGTTAAGCTGGATTAGGTGATGACATGTCTCCATCCATTTTGGTGGGTCTTGATAAGTTTCTGGAACCCTATAAAAGAGGAAACATTTTGGAGAATGAAGGAGATTCAGAAAGAACAGAGAATGCTGCAGCACCAGGAAGCAGAGAATCCATGAGCCAGCGGCCTTTGGAGATGAAGAAGGAAAACACCTCCTGGGGAGCTTCAAGAAACTAGAAGCCAGAAGAGAAAGCTAGCAGATAATGCCGTGTTTGTCATGTGCCCTTCCAGCTGACAGAGAAGCCCTGACTGTGTTCACCATGTGCCTTCTCACTTGAGAGAGAGAGATCCTGAACTTCATCAGCTTTCTTGAATCAAGGTATCTTTCCCTGGACGCCTGTGATTGGACATTTCTATAGACTTGCTTAATTGGGACATTTCCTGGGCCTTAGAACTGTAAACTAACAACTTATTAAATTTCCTTTTTAAAAATCATTCCTTTTCTGGTATATTGCATTCCAGCAGCTAACAAATTAGAATGCCCACCAAGTCATAAAGTTGGGCATGTTCAACAGCACTCCATAATAAAATGGAAATGGTATTTTAAGGAGGAACCAGAAGAGACGATCACTCTTCCTGATTTAGCAGGTGAGCCTCTCCTGTGGAGATCATTCAGACCCTTCACTGGAGTCACCAGCTTCACAACCTGCCCTATGGATTTGGACTCTTCTATCTCCATAGTTGTCTAGCCAGCTTCTCTAAGGTTTCAATGTGGACGTCATTAGAGTTACCAGCTTGTGATCTATCCTACAGACCTTGGACTCAACATCCCCATGGTTATGTGAGACACTTTTATAAATTTTATATGTATGGATCTCTTCTGCTGATTCTGCTTCTCTAGAGAACCTTAGCTAATTCAACATATTTTAAACACCTCTTTGCATCCACTCACACATCCTAAATGGTTTGTACATCTGTTCTAGTAGCATTCATGGAACATATAAATCCAAACAACATGTTTTAGACAATAGGAAAGAAACGGAGTGTCCCCAAATCATTTTATAAGATTAGTATAACCCCTACATCAAAACTTATCAAGGATGATACAATAAAGGAAATTATATCCAATATTATGTATGATGCACAAATGCAAGCAATCTCAAAAATATATAAGCACACTGAATCCAGCAGTGTATAATAAAATTATATAATTACCAACTCACAGTTACTCCTGGAATGCAAGAATTATTTAATGTGAAAAAATCTATGAATATAGTTATTTTAGTTACTATTTTAACAGATTAAGAAAGAAAAATATATGGTTATTTAATAGATAGAATGTCAAGATTTTATGTATACACAATAGCTGGTCTCCCTACATTCTTTGTACCGTTAGCAGAGACCAAAAGGATCTTTGTAAAATGTCAGATCATGCCATTTCTCTTCATACAATCCTCTTAAAGCCTACTAGCTCACACAGCCTAAAAATCCCCAAATTTTCCTATGACCTTTAAGCATCATCATAATGGTTCATGACACCCTCCCACCATCTCTTTTCCTCTCACTTTCTCCTCCCCTCATTCCACTCCAACTCACCTCCTTTCTGTTTCTTTGACATGTGAACTACATGTGGAATGCCCTATTGCATTAGGAAGGCTGGACTGTCCGTCTCACAGACAACTTCCTAAACTTATTCCCTCTCTTCATTCAGATGTGTCTCCTCAAAAATCTTTTAATCAGATCCCTCTCTGACCACACTTCCTAAACTTATTCCCTCTCTTCATTCAGATGTGTCTCCTCAAAAATCTTTTAATCAGATCCCTCTCTGACCACCTGAACAAAATAGCACTCTTTGCTACCTTTGTCCATCAAATTACTCTGCTTTCTTTTTCTTCTGAGTAATTACTGCAACCTCATTCACTAAAGGTAAGCTCTATGACATTTTTGTTCATTGCTGTATCCCTAGAGTTTAAAACTATGTCTAGTTTATAGTAAGTTTTTAATAAATATTTCCTGAATGCAGAAATCCATTGTAAGAAAAAACAAATTATTTACATAAGTAATGAATAACATTAGCTTGAATCCTCACAATAATTTTGAAATGTGAGTCTATAGTTGAGGAAACCGATCCTCAAAGAAATTAAGTGATTTGATGAAGGTAACATGGGATAAAGGCAAGTTCCCAATAAGAATAGTTTGGTTCCAAAGTCCATCCTCTCCCCCACCATACCATAACATTTCTTATTGAGGGAGCAGGAAGAGTTAAACCCTTCCACCTTCTCAGCAACAGCTCTTCTGAACCAGAAAATTTCCCTGCATCACTATATTCTCTCCATCTGTACACTGTTTCAGGGGACATAAGATGAATTAGTTTAATCTTGTCAATAATGAATTAAAGTGGCTAAACCTCTAATAGGAGCAGAGTATGTGGTAGACATCTATTTTTGCCATGGCAACATTATTGACCTAGCAATATGTTGGCACTCTCATGGATGTCAGATACTTCATAAAGTGCATGAACTTAACCTCCATAAAGCAGGAGGTTAAAATTAGTCTCTCACAACCTTATTAGTTCTCACTAATAAAGAGCACATTAGCAATTTTCTGAGACGTAATTTAAATACTCTAAAATTCTGATCTTACTTTTAAATCTTCTAGGAGAATATTACTTGGTTGACAATGAAGATCTTAAAGTTTTCAACAAATCATTCTTGCTCTTAATAAGAAGTAGTGAATAAAGAAATAAAATTGCCTTTTCAGAGCTAAATTTTTGCATCAGCTCATGCTGAATTAAAGCATTGTTATTTAGGTAATCACTTTAAATGAATCTGTTATCTCTGAGATTGTTTCTTTGGAGTCTTTTATAAGAAGATGGAATTCAGAGAGAAAGATGCAGAAGCTGAGAGAGAAAGCCACAGATGGAGCAGCCAGAGCTGAAAGCAATAAAACCAGGAGAGAAGGATGAAACCAGCAGGTACCACCAATGTGCAATGCCATGTGACAGAGGAGTATGGGATTGCCCATGGCAGTTCCTTGGGGAGAAAGCATCACTCACTGATACTTTGATTTGGACATTTTCATGGTTTTAAACTGTAAGCTTGAAGTCAATAAATCCCCATTGTAAAAGCTGACCCAGTTCAGGTAAGTTGCAACACATTAGCTTTTTTTTTTTTTTACTTTTTTTTGTATATTATAACATATACCTAAAGCAAAGAAAGAAAAAAAGCAATAGTTTCCAAAGCATCCTTCAACAAGTAGTTACAGGGCAGATCCCAGACTTTGTCATGGGCTGCCATACCATCATCTCAGATTTTTCCTTCTAGCTGCCCCAGAACATAGGAGGCTAAAAGTAATAAATATTTTGTTTATCATCACAATTGAATTTTGTTTGTGTGTGTGTGAATAATAACATATATACAAAAAAGTAATAAATTTCAAAGCACAAAACAACAATTGCCTATAGAACAGATTTTAGAGTTTGGTATGGGTTACAATTCCATGATTTTAAATTTTACTTCTAGCTGCTGTAAGATACTGAAGACGAAAAGAAATATCAATTTAATTATCTACGATCATATTTGTTTGTTAAGCTCTATGTTCTCTGTATAAATCCATCATCACCTTTGATCTTTCTGCCCAATTCTTTTCAGATATATGGGCCATGGCTATTCAAAGATAACTTTTAAATACAGGGAAAGATGACACAGGAAATGGAGTTTAAAGAACCACAGATAGAGAGGAGATATAAGAGAGGAAAGGAAAGGAAGTGGAGGAGATGTCAGTGGCTCATTTTCTGTAATGATAACCACAGCCACATTTTTTTCATTTTTTTGCTCTGGATTTTGGTGGTCCTTAAAGCTAGCTTTGTCAGTAGCAGGAAAATATCACCTGGAAGGTAATTTTTCCTAGAAAAACTTTTTAACTTCTTGATGCAGGTAGCAAATAAGCCTTAATGTAAAAGAATTTGGAGTGTATCTTTATCTGTGCATCTGTGCGTGAGCCTGTGTGAATACATCAGATTTTTAACCCTTCTATGCCACAGTCTTTCTAGACTCTCAACTGATTTCCCAAGATGTTCATCAAGTTCTCTCCACTTTAAATAAGTGGAACTCCTTCATTTCCCAGCACCATATCTGTCTGTTGACTTTAAATATTTATTTAGCTTATGTTATGTGTCTGACCCTGGGGTGGAGCAGAAATGACTTCTTGAGGATGAAAGTAAAAAAAAGGAAAATTGTCCAAGTTGAGCGCAAAACATAATTCCCTTCGTATTTGACAATAATTTTCTTTAGTGACTGATGAGTTTTAGTGGAGCAGGAGGGAAAGAATGGGAGTGGGAACAAACTACCCACAAAACCTCCCCTACCTGCTTAGCTGAAGTAGTAGACATGGGAAAAATGATAGACATAAATTGACACCTACTGACTTGACCTTAATGCACTTTGCCATGCTTGTTTTTTGACTCCTGTATTCTCTTGTCAAATTTAATTTTTACATGATGTTCAAATCAAATGTAGGTGCATTGCTAAGAATATTCAACCTAAGACATACCATTATTTTATGTATCAATGTAAAGAATATATTGTCAATTATTAAACTATGTCACTACATTATTTGTAAAATGGATCCCAAGTTCAGACACACAAATTTTAATTTTTACAGAAGTGTGTTCAGAATGGATAAATAGTATTGTTTCAGTTTGCTAAAGCTGTCAGAATGTAATGTATTAGAAGGATTGGCTTGTACAAAGGGGATTTATATCGTTATAAATTTAGAGTTCTAATCCCACAAAAATGTACAAATTAAGGCATAAACAAGAGAATTCCTTCACTCAAGAAAGGCTGATTGCCTCTGGGGTTTCTCTGTCTTATAGAAATGGGCATGGCAATATCTGCAGGCCCTTCTCTCCTAGGTTGGTTTCCAAAATGGTTCTCTCAGCTCCTTCAGGTACTTCTGGCTTCTACTGGGGTGATTTTCTTTCTCCCATCATCTGTGGGTCCTCTCTTAGCTCCTCCTGGGCAAACTCTGTATTTTATCTCTTAGCTTAGTATTTCCCTAGGCATTTTCTGTCTTCAAGCATATCTCTCCCTCTCTATCCTTCATTTGGCTTCATGTCTCTGCTCTCTGTATCAGCTCAGAGGGTCTATGTTTTCTTTCTTTTATTGTCTTCATAGAGAGCTCTAGTAAAAGGATTAAGACCCACTTTGAATTGGGTTGGTCACATCACCATGGAAACAAGCTAATCAAAGGTCACACCTACGAATAGGTCTACACCCACAAGATTGGATTAGATGAACATGTTTTTTCAGGGCACATAAAAGTTTCAAACTAGCATAACTATTAAACAGTATTATAATACACATACTCTGGACAAATAAGGAAATTCTCAACTATATAATAGGATTCACAGTGAACATTAAATGTAGAATTAAACATAAGAAATCTAAACTGACTATAAATGCTACATACAGAAAAACTACAAACTTTGAAAAGGGAAATTTAGACTTGGCAGAATATATGGCTGCAAAAGAACACCCCCAAAACCAAAAGCTATAAATTGTAAAAGTCGATGTGAAAAAATAAATTCATGAATCAAAGAAAAACTTTGTTCTAAAAAGTTTATATAAAAGAATTGATACCCGCTGAAATTTTCAAACAAAATTCCAATGTAGGTATAATTCTTATTTAAATATCTGCATTTATAAGCACAATATTTAAAGCATCCTCAGGAGTAAAATGGTGCATTGATGAATGAGGGTTGGCAAAGCATCTTATGCCTATGCAAAATATAGCTAAAACAAGTTCTGCATTTACAGAATTGTGATAGTTTCTAACACTTTTATTACCAATATTCTCTCAATCTTCTCAGTGATAGTTCAAAACCACAGCTTTAGGGATAGATGCTATGAAAACCTTACAAACACCTTACAAAAGCTCTGAAAGTTATATCAAAGAATATTGCCATCCCTTGTTTAAAATTCTTTTCAAGTCTAGTGTAACTTTGCATTTTATGGAATCATTCACAGAAACTTATTCACTTGAAGCACATATTTGAATCTACAGCAAATTTACCTGATAGCAACTCAACAGAGAAGAGTAAGACCCCTTAATGCAAGAAGGATTATTGTGACTTCGTAAATTCCAAGAAACTATCTCAGCTTGAATCCTGTTTTAGAAAATGCATTTTCCATCTTTCCTAATCCCCTCATTCATTAAATTGTAAGACAATCTAATTTACTATAAAATTAAAATGTGGAGACAAAGTTTCAGCATTCCCAATCTCAGGATGAAAATCAGCTTTATTGAAGCTGTTTAGTGGACATAAGTAATGAGAAAGTGATGATCAAAAATTGTGCATTACATTTGCATCACTACGGAGGAGGAAACTAAAAGAAAAAAGAAAAAAAACTCATACATACCATACTCCTTGCCCCTCCCTTTCATTGATCACTAGTATTTCAGTCTACCTATTTTTTTTACCCTTTATCCATCCCTATTACTTGTTCTTTTTAATCCTTCTTTTGTTTTTGTTTTTGCTCATCTGTTCATGCCTGATGAGGGGAGCATCAGACACTGTTTTTTTTAATTTCACATGGACAGGCCACCGGGAATTGAACCCGGGTCCTCTGGTATGGCAGGCAAGCATTCTTGCCTGCTAGGCCACCGTGGCCCTCCCAGACATGGGGTTTTTGTGGTCACGTGGTCGTATTATAGAAGCTATATAGCTGTGCAGTTGTCTTTGGGAGTCAGGGCTATTGGAACATGGTTCACTCTGATGCACTAGTGCACCATGGGCTGGAGGGGAATGTCTATATAATGCATAGGAATGGCCTCTCAGCTCTGGAATCTCTCGAAAACAGAACTTTATTTTCTTTAGTTTCTCTCTTTCCCCTTTTTGTTGGGATGGCTTTCTCAATCACTTGATGCCATTCTGGGAGTCTTGTCCCACCCACATTGCCGGTGGGGTTGATATGCCTGGGAGTCATCTCCCATACATGTGTGTGAGGGCAGTGAGTTCGTCTGCCTTGTTGGCTTGGAGAGGTGAGCCATGTCTGGGTGCAGGGGGAGATTCTTTGGGGGTGGCTCTTGAGCATAGTTGTAAGTGGGCTTGGCTTCTCCTTTGTGTGAATCAGTTTTGTGCTGGCAGGACCCAGGATTGGGAGCTCAGACTATTGAGTTCATTTTCCTCACTGCTTGTGGGGATATTGGGGCTTCCCCGGATGGGGAGGTTGGATATTTTCCCTTTTCTCTTCGGTTTCCCAGGGGGATTTTGCAGATACTCTTGTGTTCTCTGTCCAGGTTACTTTGGGATGTGTTGGAGCAGTACACTAACTACAGGTCGATGGGATCTCACGCCTTATTTGGGATTCCATGTAATTAAAGTGGTCAAGTGGACTGACAATAAAAGTTAAATTAGATAATGCACATGAGTATATGATTTTAATTGAGATTCTTCATTGGAAGGCATTTGCAGAATTCAATTCAATTCTCTTAATGTTTGCCTTTTAGTGTGTTATTACATTGAAGATTAATTGAAGAATAGGTGGAAGTTAAATGAATAATTAAATGAATTTTGAAATATAGAAAGTTCCTTCATATTTGCATTAAGGTCTGAAATGCTGCTGGGCCTCAGAAAATATGTTCATTGCCAATGGGAATGAAAATGGAGAGCTCACTTCTTGTTTTAATTTTTGACAACTGGAAGTAAACAAAGCAGTTTGATATTGCTTGTGATTCAGACAATATTAGTTGCCATCAAAATGAATTTACTTCAGTATAATTTTTGCATAAAAGCACTGTTTTGTTTTGAAGTTTCATGTTGAACTTGTTAGGAAACATCAAGTTTGCAGAAAAAGCTAATTTCCAAAGCCATTCAGAGTTCAAAAATAGTGCTTGAAGAATCTCCTCATTTAGAAAAATTTCAATCTTGACCCTAAACTCCCCCAAAAATCTCAATAAAAGTTCACCAATGCTAAACCATCAAACTGCTGCATGGTAGGGCAAATAAGGATATTCAGCTTCTATTTCTAACAAAAATTCATGGAAGTGAAGAAAAGTCCACAAGAGTGAATGTAGTTTATTATTGATGTAGTTCAATAACACATCATATAGTCAAATGTTTTTTTGCAAAGTATCTGCTGTGTAAAACAACAATTGTAATGAAAGCTTAAAACATCCTGCATATTAACAAACTTTGTAAATTTATACAATTAAGTCTTTTTCTTTTCAATGTACATTTTTTCACCATAAACTGTAACAAATCTTAGCAGACTCCATTTCAGGTTGTACTGAATTAATGTTTATCTACTTCTTGGAAAATACTCTCAATTTCATAGTTGTTCTGTACAGACTATTCATAGAAGCTAATACTCAATGACTTCAAGCCTGGCTTTGACTCCTTCAACAAACAACATCTGAGCCATGGTGGAAATATCTGTTAATTCATCAAAATCTCAGGAAAACTACTCAAAAGTATTTGCCTTGTTTTAAAACTGAATGTTGAAATTGCTCCCAATAATCTCAGTTCTATAAGTAATTATTTTGTCCAAAAGCTAATGATTATAAACAAGTTTATTTTCTCTGGACTGGATAAACAAATTCTGGAACAAGCTTATCTCTACAGCTTCTAGAATTAAACATAATTTATCTAATTCTTCAACAGTGAATGAAGAGCCATTTGGAAACTTGCCTTGGTTGCAACTTTTCATTTTTTATTCTTGTAAAAAATTTTTCTCTATTGTGATATTCTTCCTAAATTTTCAAATTTTTCTGATTGTTGCTTTCCTGTGAATTGTGAAAACTGTGATGATTGCTTAGTCTAGTAATATTGACATATATTCATATTTCAACATAGCTATAGTGTCATTGTATTGTAAACATCATATAATTCAAAGACAAAATAATACACACTTCATTATGATTCCAAAAATTTTGTGTATTAAATGCATGCCTTAGATTTAAGCTCTGGAAGAAGAGAAGCCACATTTACACTTTTAAAATCATATGACCATGAGACTGCAAAGACTTTAGAGACTATTATATTGAAATGCTTCTTATTATATAAGTTGAAAATGTATCTAGTTTCCTGCTTCAGCTCAGTCCTTTCCTCACAATACCAAGTACTAACTAGATGTTTGTTTAAAAAGGCATTTGTCGTTGAATCATCCAGAAGATTCACCCCATTTGTGTGTTTAAATGGCTCATACCCCAGTGTGTCAATATATCAAAAAACATATCCTCAAATCTTCTAAACTTCCTCTGCCAATTTCCTCTTAAAGAAATGATAAAACAATTTAAAAATTATTTAAAAATAATAGCCCTGTTTTTTAAAAGAGAAAAGCAGTCTATTGTTATGCTGACCTACAGAAACGATTGCAGATAAATAGAAATTTGTATGCAAAACTTCCCATCCATCAGCAAAAAAAAAGGTGCATAAAACTATGCAGAAGTCTTTTTATAAATGGGAACATCTGAAATAGACAAAAATATTTACAAAAATTTGATATTGATGAGTGCAGATAAGAGAAAAATTATTTTTCAATAATCCTTATGCAGTATGTTACAATTAAATTTTCAGCAAAAGATCAACCTATTTATCGAGCCAGGAAATTCTTATTGTTATAGTTGTTACTATTAAAATCTAGCACAGTGGATATCCAGTCCTTGTGGAGGCTGAGTATCCTAAATTTATGTGGCCCATCATTATAGACTTGGCATGGGGACAAGATTATAGAGGATAGATTAAATTCAGTCCTAAAGGCCTGCCTACCCCAAGTATGGCTTATGTATCAGCTAATCCCAGGTCATTTCCCAAACCCTAGAGGAAATTCTGGCCCCATTGGTCTACATGAATATTCTCTTTGACCAATACAGAAGCAGCATATGTCAGAAACTCATGTAAAGACAACTTATACAAAATCTTCCGAAGATATAAAGATTGGAAGTTGCAGCTTCTTGCCTTTAATTCATGCTAAAATCATTTAATCCTGGAGACCAGACATTTGTATATGTGTCATAATTCATGCTTCCAACAAACATGGCTAATATTGCTCAATCATTTTCCATAGAACTCTTCAGGCAGTCAATTCCAGTTAGATAGAATGTCATGCAAATTAAAATCTATTGACTATCCATGTTCTCATGAATTTGATGTTGGAATTGGATGGTCATAATATCATCATAACATACATTTACTGAAAAAATATTTAATTACCAAAATAGTTAGTATGATTACATGGGGGACCCAATGAAATTTAAAATATGGTGTATACTCTGAAGTAATTTCTAATCTAGAAGAAGAGACAAGACACATATGATCACTCTGAGGGGTTAAGTGACAATTGGGTAAAAGTGGCCAAGAGTGATCAGATAGAAAATTCAGATAAGGGAAAAGGGTTAGAAGATGTAGTGGATTGTATTAGCTAGGATTCTCTAGAGAAACAGAATCATCAAGAGATATCTGTAAATATAAAACTTACAAAAATGTTGCACATTATTGTGGGTACATAGAGTCCAAGGTCTGTAGGGCAGGGCACAAGCTGGCAACTCCAATGAAGGTTCCCAATGAACTCTCAGGAGAGGCTGGCTGGCTGAAGCAGGAAGAGCGGTTGTCTGTTCTGAGTTCTCCTTAAATTCCTTCCATTGATTAGATTAAGCATCACTCATTGCAGAAGACACTCCCCTTAGCTGATGGCAAATGCAATCAGCTCTGGATGCTGCCAACATGGTCATGGTTAAGCCCATGTAATGTCCACATAGCAACAGATATGCCAGGACTTGCCTGACCATACAATAGTGCTCCACCTTCTGGCCAAGATGACCCATGAAACTGAACATGACACGTGTTTAAGGAGGTAAAGAACAAGAGTCAGAGAATTTGGCTAAGGTAGGTAGTAGAGAAGTAGGAAGACAAGGTCTAGAGTGTAAGAATTTGGATAATTGCTAGGAAGGGCTCCAGGATAGTTGATCACTGATCCTGAACAGAAGGTGTTTTACTCTACTCTGTTCTACTTTGTCTACTGGATATAGGTGCCTCCTGGCCTGCAATTGTTGGCAATACCCATAAAGTAGGATTATGGTGTTGGAACCACAGATATTTCTATGATTCTATAATCTCTAATAATAGAAGGGATATATTTGGAATTTTAGTGGTGTTCTTTTTTTTGGTTTTTAAAAAGGGAAATTTAATGAGTTGCTAGTTTACAGTTCTAAGGCCGAGAAAATGTCCCAATTAAACAAGACTATAGAAATGTCCAATCAAAGGTATCCAGGGAAAGATACCTTGGTTCAAGAAGGCCAATGAAGTTCAGTGTCTCTCTCTCATCTGAGAAGGCACATGGTGAACACAGTCATGGTTTCTTTCTCAAGTGGAATGGCATATGGCAAGCACAGCATGATCTGCTAGCTTTCTTTCCTGGCTTCTTGTTTCATGAAGCTCCCTGGGAGACATCTTCCTTCTTCATCTCCAAAGCGCTGGTTGATGGACTCTCTACTTAATGGTGCTGCAGAATTCTCTGCTTTCTCTGATCTCATTCATTCTCCAAAATGTTTTCTCTTTTATAGGTCTCCAGAAGCTTATCAAGACCCACTTGAATGGGTGGAGACATGTCATCATCTAATCCCAGCTTAACAAACCCTCTTGATTAAATCACATCTCCAGGGAGATGATCTGATTATGGTTTCAAACATACAGTATTGAATAAGGATTATTCTGCCTTTGTGAAATGGGATTTAGATTAAAACATGGCTTTTCTAGAGGACATGCATCCTTTCAAACCAGCACAAAATCCAAATTATGTCATTTCACAGTACTGTCAGTGTAATCTTGAGTCATTTTATCATGAAACGCATTATAAGTTGCTGCATTAATTTAAACTATTAGCTGGTGTTCTTTTGAGACCAAACAGTGAAATCAAACCTAGTCCTGAATGTTGTTTTATAATAATGAGGTACACTAGGCGTTTTTATAACATGAATTAAATACTAGACATGAAATATAACTGTATTTTTGTAAAAATGCACCTTTTATAATTAAGCATTTAATGTATGGACTTAGTGTAATGTATTTTTATTTTTTACAATTCACACCAAGGAAACATTTCCATCATACATATATAAAAATTTTTTTCTCCAATTTGTAGAAAGCAATTTTCACACAGTACTCTTCATGAAATCATTCTGCTAAGATTTCTTTATTTTATTTTTTTAAATACCAAAGAATACCTAACAAATGCAAACATTCCTATTTTGATCATTCCATTGTACATATATAATCAATAACTCACAATATCATCACATAATCACATATTCATCATCATGATCATTTCTTGGAATATGTGCATCTTTTCAGAAAAAGAAATAAAAAGAAAACAGAAAAAAATTCATACATGCCGTACCCCTTACCCCTCCCCTTCATTAATTACTAGCATTTCAAACTAAATTTATTTTAACAATTGCTCCCCCTAGTATTTATTTTTATTCCATATGTTCTACTCATGTGTTGACAAGGTAGATAAAAGGAGCATCAGACACAAGGTTTTTACAATCACACAGTTGCATTGTGAAAGCTATATCATTATACAATCGTATTCAAGAAACATGGCCTCTGGAACACAGCTCTACATGTTCAGACAGTTCCTTCCAGCCTCTACATTACATCTTGAATAAAAAGACACCTTAACATCTACTTAAGATGTAAGAATAACCTCCAGGATAACCTCTCAAGTGTGTTTGGAATCTCTCAGTCATTGACCCTTTGCCTCATTTCACTCTTCCCCCTTTTGGTCGAGAAGGTTTTCTCAATCCATTGATGCTGAGTCTCAGCTCATTCTAGGATTTCTGTCCCACATTGATAGGAAGGTCAACCCATCCCTGGGAGTCATGTCCCACGTTGACAGGGGGAGGGTGGTGAGTTTCCTTGTTGTGTTGGCTGGAGAGAGTGGCCGCATTTGAGCAGCCAAAGAGGTTCTCTTGGGGGATGACGCTTAGACCTAATTTTAAGTAGGCTTGATCTATCCTTTGTAGGGTTAAGTTTCATATGAACAAACCCCAAGACTGGGGGCTCAGTCTATAACTTTGGTTGTCCACACTGATTGTGAGAATATCAAGAATTCAACTTGGGGAAGTTGACTTTTTCCCCATTTTCATCATTCCCTAAAGGGGACTTTGCAAATACTTTTTTATTCACTGTTCAAATCACTCTGGGATTTATTGGGGCATCACTCTGGACAAACCAACAAAATCTCATGTCTTACTCAAGGTTCCATGTACTTATGGTGTTCCATTAAGCTGTCTACATAACTTATATTAGGAAATGCACTAGTCAAAATATAAATTTTGTACCAAATAAATATTTTTTGCTTTAGTTTCAGACATAAGGTAAAATTTTAAAATATTAATTACCATCTATTTTCAGCACCCTGCAGTAATGACATTCCTTTGTTCTCCCTCATGCAAAAACAATTCTAAAATTTGCACATTTAGTCACTGTCATTATACACTCTAGGCATTCCTAGATTATACCTTCTCATTCTTTATCATCTATCTGTCTTTCTGATTTCATTTCTGCCCCCAGCCCTCCTCCCTCTATCATTCTCACATTCAGCTTGTCAGTGTTTTAACATAATTGCATTGCAGTTAGGTAGTACTGTGCTGTCCATTTCTGAGTTTTTATATTCAGTCCTGTTACACAATCTGTATCCCTTCATCTCCAATTACCCAATATCTTATCCTATTTCTATCTCCTGGTGGGTCTCTGTTGCCAACAAAATTCTCCAAGTTTATTCACCAATGTCAGTTCATATCATTGAGATCATACAGTATTTGTTCTTCTGTTTCTGGCTAGTCTCACTCAGCCCAATGTCCTTAAGGTCAATCCATGTTGTTACATACGTCATAACTTTATTCTGTCTTACAGCTACATAATATTCCATCATATGTGTATATCACAGTTTGTTTAACCACTCATCTGTTGGTGGAAATTTTGGCTGTTTCCATCTCTTTGCAATTGTAAATAATGCTGCTATAAACATTGGTAGGCAAATGTCCGTTTGTGTCCTTGCCCTCATGTCCTCTGAGCAGATACGTAAAAATGGTATTGTCAGGTCATATGGCAATTCTATATTTAGCTTGTTGAGGAACAGCCAAAACACATTCCACAGCAGTTGTACCATTTGATATTCCCACCAACAGTGGATAATGTCACTTTCTCCACATCCTCTCCAGTACTTGTCATTTTCTGTTTTATTAATAATGGCCATTCTGGTGGGTGAGATGATATCTCATTGTGGTTTTGATTTGCATTTCTCTAATAGCCAGAGAAGTTGAATATCTCTTCATATGCCTTTTGGCCATTTGTATTTCCTCTTCTAAGAAGTGTCTGTTCAAGTCCTTTGCCCATTTTGTAATTGGGTTGGCTGTCGTTTTGTTGTTGAGTTGAAAAATCTCTTTAAAATTCTGGATACTGGACCTTTATCAGATATGTCATTTTGAAATATTGCCTCCCATTGTGTAGGCTGTCTTTTTACTTTCTTGATGAAGTTCTTTGATGTGCAAAAGTGTTCAATTTTGAGGAGCTCTTGTTTATTTCTTTCTTCAGTGCCCTTGTTTTGGATGTAAGATCTAGAAAACCACCTCCAAGTATAAGATTTATAAGATATTTCCCTACATTTTCTTCAAACAGTTTTATAGTCTTAGATCTAATGTTTAGGTCTTTGATCCATTTTGAGTTAACTTTTGTATAGGGTGTGAGATATGGGTCCTCTTTCATTCTTTTGCATATGGATATCTAGTTCTGTAGGCACCATTTATTGAAGAGACTGTTCTGTCCCAGGTGAGTTGGCTTGACTGCCTTGTGAAAAATCAATTGTCCATAGATGAGAGGGTCTATATCTGAACACTCTATTTGATTCCATTTGTCAATATATCTATCTTTATGCCAGTACCATGCTGTTTGGTCACTGTAGCATCAAAATACACCTTAAAGTCAGGTAGCGTGAGACCTCCGATTTCAGTTTTTTTTTCTCAGGATACTTTTAGCTATTCGGGGCAACCTGCCCTTCCAGATAAATATAGTTATTGTTTTTTCTATTTCTGAAAAGTAAGTTTTTGGAATTCTAATTGGTATTGAATTGACTCCGTAAATCAATTTAGGTAGAATTGACATCTTAACTATATTTAGTCTTCCAATCCATGAGCATGTTATGTCCTTCCATCTATTTAGGTCTTCTATGATTTCTTTTAGCAGTTTCTGGTAGTTTTCTTTGTATAGGTCTTTTGTCTCTTTAGTTAAATTTATTCCTAAATATTTTATTCTTTTGGTTGCAAATGTAAATGAAATTATTTTCTTGACTTCCCCCTCAGATTGTTCATTACTAGTGTATAGGAACACTACAGATTTTTGACTATTGATCTTGTAACCTGACACTTCACTGTACTCTTTTATTAGCTCTAGTAGTTTTGCTGTGGATTTTTTTGGGTTTTCAACATACAGTATCATATCATCTGCAAACAGTGAGAGTTTTACTTCTTCCCTTCCAATTTTGATGCCTTCTATTTCTTTTTCTTGTCTAAATGCTCTGGCCAGAACTTCCAACACAATGTTGCATAACAGTGGTGATAGTGGACATCCTTGTCTTGTTCCTGATCTTGGGGGGAAGTTTTAAGATTTTCCCCATTGAGGATGATGTTAGCTGTGGGTTTTTCATATATTCCCTTTATCATTTTGAGGAAGTTCCCTTCTATTCCTATCCTTTGAAGTGTTTTCAACAGGAAAGGATGTTGAATTTTGTTAAATGCTTTTTCTGCATCAATCGAGATGATCATGTGGTTTTTCTGCTTTGATTTGTTGATATGGTGTATTACATTAATTGATTTTCTTATGTTGAACCATCCTTGCATACGTGGGATGAATCCTACTAGGTCATGATGTATAATTCTTTTACTGTGCTGCTGGAGTCGATCTGCGAGAATTTTGTTGAGGATTTTTGCATCTATATTCATTAGAGAGATTGATGTGTAGTTTTATTTTCTTGTAATATCTTTGTCTGGCTTTGGTATGAGGGTGATGTTGGCTTCGTAGAATGAGTTAGGTATCTTTCCCTTCTCTTCAATTTTTTGAAGAGTTTGAGCAGGATTGGTACTAATTCTTTCTCGAATGTTTGATATAATTCACATATGAAGCCATCTGGTCCTGCACTTTTCTTTTGGGGGAGTTTCTTAATGACTAATTCAATTTCTTTACTTGTGACTGGTTTGTTGAAGTCGTCTATTTCTTCTCTAGTCAAAGTTGTTTGTTCATGCCTTTCTAGAAATTCATCCATTTCATCTACATTGTTGTATTTATTAGCATAAAGTTGTTCATAGTATTCTGTCATTACTTCCTTTATTTCTATGGGGTCAGCGGTTATGACTCCTCTTCCATTTCTGATCTTATTTATTTGTATTCTCTCTCTTCTTTTTGTCAGTCCTGCTAAGGGCCCATCAATCTTATTGATTTTCTCATAGAACCAGCTTCTGGATTTATTGATTTTCTCAATTGTTTTCATGTTCTCAATTTCATTTATTTCTGCTCTAATCTTCATTATTTCTTTCCTTTTTCTTGCTTTGGGGTTAGTTTGCTGTTCTTTCTTTACTTCTTCCAGGTGGACTGTTAATTCCTCGATTTTTGCCCTTTCTTCTTTTTTGATATAGTTATTTAGAGTAATATATTTCCCTCTTAGCACTGCCTTTGCTGTGTCCCATACGTTTTGATATGTTGTGTTTTCATCTTCATTTGCCTCGAGATATTTTCTGATTTCTCTTGTAATTTCTCCCTTGACCCACTGGTTGTTTAAGAGTGTGTTGTTGAGCCTCCACACATTTGTGAATTTTCTGGCACTCTTTCTATTGTTTCTAACTCATTCCTTTATGATCTGAGAAAGTGTTTTGTATGATTTCAATCTTTTAAAATTTATTGAGACTTGCTTTGTGACCTAGCATATGGTCTATCCTTGAGAATGATCCACGAGCACTTGAGAAAAGGTGTATCCTGCTGTTGTGGGCTGTAATGTCCTATAAATGTCTGTTACATCTAGCTCATTTATTGTATTATTCAAATTCTCTGTTTCTTTATTGATCCTCTGTCTATATGTTCTGTCCATTGATGAGAGTGGTGAATTGAAGTCTCCAACTATTATGGTAGATGTGTCTATGTCTCTTTTCAGTCTTTTCCACATGTATTTTGGAGCATTCTGGTTTGATGCATAAATATTCATGGTTGTTATGTCTTCTTGCTGAATTATTCCTTTTATTAATACCTAGTATTCTTCTTTGTCTCTTTTAACTGTTTTACATTTGAAGTCTAATTTGTTGGATATTAGTATAGCTGCTCCTGCTCTTTTTGACTGTTATTTGCATGAAATAATTTCCCCAACCTTTCACTTTGAACCTATGTTTATCTTTGGGTCTAAGATGTGTTTCCTGTAGACAGCATATAGATGGGTCCTGTTCTTTAGTCCATTCTGCCAGTCTATGTCTTTTGATTCAGGAGTTTAATCCATTAACATTTAATGTGATTACTGTACAGATAGTACTTTCTTCTACCATTCTGCCTTTTGGATTTTATAAGTCAAATCTAATTTTCCTTCTTTTTAGCTTTATTCATAGTCTTTATTTCTACACTCTTCTCCACACTTCTCTCTTCTGTCTTTTCATATCTGTCTCTATGGCTCCCTTTAGTATTTCTTGCAGAGCTGGTGTCTTGGTCACAAATTCGCTCAGTGATTTTTTTGACTGAAAATATTTTAATTTCCCCCTCATTTTTGAAGGACAATTCTGCTGGATATAGAATTCTTGTTTGGCAGTTTTTCTCTTTTAGTAATTTAAATATATCATCCACCGTCTTCTTGCCTCCGTGATTTCTGTTGAGAAATCTACACATAGTTTTATTGGGCTTCCATTGTATGTGATGGATTGCTTTTCTCTTGCTGCTTTCAAGATTCTCTCTTTCTCTTTGACCTCTGACATTCTGATTAGTAAGTGTCTTGGAGTATGTCCATTTGGATGTATTCTCTTTGGGGCACACTGCACTTCTTGGATCTGAAATTTTAAGTCTTTCATAAGAGTTAGGAAATTTTCAGTGATAATTTCCTACATTAGTTTTTCTCCATATTTTCCATTCTCTTTTCCTTCTGGGGCACCCACGACACATATATCCACGCACTTCTTATTGTCATTCAATTCCCTGAGTCCCTGCTCATGTTTTTCCATTTTTTCCCCTATATTTTCTTTTGCTTTTTGGACTTCAGATGTTCCATCCTCCAGTTCACTGATTCTATCTTCTACCTCTCAAAATCTAACACTGTAGTTTTCCATTTTTTTTCATCTCTTCTACTGTGCCTTTCAGTCCCCTAAGTTCTGTGATTTGGTTTTTCAGACTTTTGATTTCTTCTTTTTTTCATTCCTTGCCTTCTTTATGTCCTCCTTCAATTCATTTATTTGGGTTTTGATGAGGTTTTCCATGTCTGTTCGTATATTCTGAATTAATTGTTTCAGCTCCTGTATCTCATTTAGAATTGTTGGTTTATTCCTTTGACTGGGCCATATCTTCAATTTTCCTGATGTGATTTGTTATTTTTTGCTGACATCTAGGCATTTAATTACCTTAATTAGTTTATTCTGGAGATTGTTTTCTCTCATTTTACCTAGGGTTTTCTTGTTGGATGAATTTGTTGTCTGTCTGTTCTTTGACATTCAGTCAAAGCGTGGGTGCCTTTTCCCCCATGCTTAGAAGGGTCTACTTAGGTATTATAGACCCCTGACAGATCTTCCCAGATGAAACTGTTCTCCTGTCAGGAGGAAAGGTTCACCTGCATCAGTTTTCCCTGAGAGTGAGACCCATAAGTTTGAAAGACTTTCCTATGAAGACTCTGGACACTGATTTTCTTATACTGCCCAGTATGTGGTGCTTTTATGTCTGCAGGTTCCACCAGCATAAGACGATGCAGTACCTTTAACTTTGGCAGGCTTTCCCTGCTGGTGGTGAGGTTGAGACAGAGGAGAGGTTGTAGTCTGGTTTTAATGGCTTCAAATTACCAAGCCTGGTGTCTGAATTACTTAAGGGAGGGATTCCATCTGAGCTAGGCCTCACCCCTCTCCTGGGGATGGCAGAGGCTCCAGACAAGATCTCAAACAAGCTTGTTTCTGCCTATGCCTGGGGCAGTTACAGCCTGAGAAGTCCTGTCACTGTATCAAAGGTAGTCAAGACTTTGTGGAAACACAGCCACAAAATCCTCTGTTTCTTTTTTTTTCTTTTTCCATCAGCCCTGCCCCCTTGGCACCAGGGCAAAAATGAGTGACCTCCACTTTGACCAGGTTCACCTGAGCTAGGGACCTATTTTTAGTTGTCAGAATTTGTTAATTAATTCCACAATTGTCATTTCATTGCACTCAGCTGCCGCTGCTGGTAAAGTCTCTTTCCTTTTCCCTCTGGGAAGCAGCCTGTGGGGTAGGGGCACTGGCCATCACAGCTTGGGGAACTCATGGTTCTGGGGAGGCTCGCAGCTGACCCAGCTTGTCCAGACTGTGATACGCTGTGTGTTTCAGTCACAGACATGGCCCCAGGAGCTGTTCTGTACTGTTCCTAGTTATTTAGTAGATGTTCTGGAGGATGAACTAAATCATACAGCTTGCTAAGCCACCATCTTGGCACCTCCCCCAAAGATTTTCTTTATCATATTCTGCTTGTGCCAATTATATGTAATAAAATATCCATTTAATAATGCACTATGGACTTATTTCAGTTATGAAGACTAACTTTGTTGAAAGTAGCTATGCTAGCTTAAGTTATTTTCAAATAACTAAAGTTACCTAATATTACATAAAAATTGTTCTGATTTTGCTAAATTCAACTTCTACTTTTGTTGAACAAAACTTTTCACAATTCTTGTTTACTGGATGATATTTTCAATTATCATATTTCTAGAAGTCTACAGTGACAAATGTGCAGTTATATACAACTGAATATAATCTTCTGATGTACTTACTTAGATCATACATTGCTTCAGAATCATTTTTTCCAATATAACTAAGGTTTTCCCTTTTATTGAGATTTTAAAATAGTTGAGAACATAAAGCACTGGATGACCTGAGAAAACAGATTTAAAAATCAAGTCATGAATGTCTCTCTCTTCATATGTTTGTGTGTTTTCATGTGTGTGTGTATGTGTGTATGTGAAATAGGGAGGGAGGGGGAGAGAGAGAGAGAGAAAGAGAGAGAGAGAACTGCTCAAGATCTTATTGTACATGTTACCTAGGCCAAATTTGCCAGAATAGTATTGTAGATGAGTCTTTGAGATTTGAAATACATGTGAAAAGAAATGCTAATCAAAACAGTTAAAGTCTGTTGTTTTTACCTAAACTGTGGTTGAAATTTTCCTATTAAAACAAAGTTGAAGGCAGTGCAATGGTGACCCAGTGGCAGAATTCTCACCTGCCATGCTGGAGTCCCATGTTCGATTCCTGAGCCTGCCTATGTAAAAGAAAAAACAAAACAAAATAAAAACAAAAACAAAACAAGTTAAGGGGATGCAAGGGTAGTTCATTGGTAGAACTTTTGCCTACCATGTGGGAGACTGGGCTCATTCTTGGCTTTGCATGTCCCAAAAAAGCAAACAAGCAAGCAAAAGAAATAAACAAATAAACAAAATTCAACAAATGGTGCTGCAACAATGGGACACTTGATGGAAAAAGAATGAAATGTGAAATCCACCAAAGAGCATATAAAAAATGAAATAAAAATAATGGTGAGCATCTGAAACAGCTAAAGGTTAATTGAATTGATAAAATAAATTGATATTCAATATTAATTTTTACTTTCTGAAATTGGAGAATTACATTCTTCTGTAATAAGTTTAATTATTTTTAAATTATATCAATTTGCATCTTTCCTTAAATGATTATCTAAAATACTTTTAAGATGCTTTAAAAATATTTTTAAATATATATTTTAAATATTTTTAAAATATTAAAGTATTAGAAATATTTTGTAAAGCTCTTGTTAAATATTTTGTAAAGTTCTTGTTCTGTTTATTTTGTAAAAATACAATACTTTATTTTAATTTTTATCACAGAGCAGTTCTAGAATTAGAAATGTTGATTTGCCATATCTGTGCAGGACAAAATTGTTTCATTAGCTTCTTGAGCTAGTGAATTTTCTAGAAAATCTCCATGTTAAAACTGTTTTCTTTTTATAATTATTCTATTATCTGACAAATCCCAATCATTCATAGTGAGCAAAGTCAAATATAAGGGATTATTTCCCTCTGTTTCTCCCAAGATTTAGTGGGAAAGCAAGCAAATTTTCAGTCTAATTTCTGGTGAAATCTATCTAGGGAAACAAGATATTTGAGAATTGGAGCTTGCCAAGAGGCTGGAGGTGGTTAAATCATCTATCTCCTCATGCATTTAGCAGAGAATGCTCAGAGGACAACTAACAGATCAAGCAATTGACAGAGCAGGAAAAATACATTTGTGTGCATTGTTAAGTATTAACATGATGAATAGAAGTCATAATTAGGCTTGTACCTAATGGTTCATTGCCTTGAGTAATAATAACAATGACTTTATAAAAGTACACTCCTACCTTTTCTATCATTGTCTTTACAAAGAATTTAGCAAATTTAGCAGTGTCAGAGTAATCATCACCAAGAAATTTTATGAGTCCTCTCTTAATTAAAACCTTTCCTCTAGTATTCACATTAAAATTTTATGTTTACTATCTTTGAAAACTACTTCATGAAATTGAGAACATGAAAACAATAGAGAATAAACAAAATCACAAGTTCATTCTTTGAGAAAACTAATAAAATCAATGGACTCTTAGTTAAGCTGACAAAAAGGGAGAGAGAGAGTGAGAGTGATAGAAGATGCAAATAAATAAAATGAGAAATGGGAGAGGGGACATAACTACTGACCATGCAGAAATAAGAGGATACTATGAGCAACTATATGCTAATAAACTAGATCACATAGATGAAATGGACAACTTCTCAGAAAAGCATCAACAGCCAACATTGATGTGAGAAGAAACAGAAGTCCTCAATAAACCAATTACAAGTAAAGAGGTTGAATCAGTCCTCAAGTAGTTACCCAAAAAGAAAAGTCCAGGACCAGATGGCTCCACTAGTGAATTCTATCAAGCATTCAAGAAAGAATTATTATCAATGCTGCTGAAACCTTTCAAAAAATTGAAGAGGAGGAAAAGCTACCTAATTCATTCTATGAAGCCTACATCACCCTAATACGAAAACCAGGCAAAAATACAACATGAATGGAAAATTACAGACCTTTCTCTTTACTGAGTATAGACACAAAAATCCTCAAAAAATACTTGTGAATTGAAACCAGCAGTACAATAAATGGTGCTTATAGAAACTGATATCCATGACCAAAAAAAATGAAAGAGGACCCACATTTCACTCTTATAGAAAAGTTAACTCAAATGGATCAAAGTATTAAATGAGAAGGCTAAGGCTGGAGAGTATTAAACACCACAACTAAGTGGAATTTATTCCAGGTATGGAAGGCTGGTTCAACACAAGAAGATCAATTAGTGTTATACACCACATCAGTAAATGAAAGTAGAAACAACACATGATCATTTTTATTGATGCAGAAAAGACATTTGAACACAGTTCAACTTTCTTTCTTCATTGAAACCCTTCAAGGGATTGAAATAGGTGGGAATCTTCTCAAAATGCTAAAAGGAATATATATTAAACCTACAGCTAACATCATACTCAATGGGGAAAGAGTAAAAACATTCCCTCTAAGATCAGGAACAAGAAAAGGATGCCCACTGTCACCATTGCTAATCAACATTGTGCTGGAAGTTCTAGCCAGAGCAATTAAACAAGGAAAAGAAATAAAAGCAATCCGAATTGGAATGGGTGAACTAAAACTCTCACTATTTGCAGATTTCATGAAGCTATATGTCAAAAAATTTGAAAAAATCTATAGCAGAGCTTCTTGAGCTAATAAATGATACATCAAAGTGGCAGGATACAAGATGAACACCCCAAAATTAGTAGTTGTTTCTATACACTAGTAATGAGCAATCTAAGGAGCAAATCAAGAAAAATATTCCATTTACATAGCAAGAAAAATCATAAAATATTTAGGAATAAATTTAACCAAGGTCACAAAAGATCTATACACAGAACACTACAAAAAAATTGCTAAAAGAAACTAATGAAGAACTAAGTAAATGGAAGAACAATCCCTGTTTATAGATTGGATAACTAAAGGTCACAATATCAGGTCTACCCAAGTTGATTTATAGATTGAATGCAGTACCAATTAAAATCCCAACAACTTACCTTGCAGAAGTAGAAAAACTGATAACCAAATTTATTTGGGAGGGCATCCTTCCCTGAATTACTAAAAATACCTTGTAAAAAGGGAATGAACTAGAAGGTCTCACACTACCTGACCTTAAAGCATACTGTGAAGTAATAGTGGTCAAAACAGAATGGTACTGGCATAAAGATGAATATACTGACCAATGGAATTGAATTGAGTGTTCAGAAACAGACTTTCTCATCTACAGACAACTGATCTTTGGCAAGATCAAACTAACTCAATTGGGACTGAGCAGCCTCTAAATGGTGCTTGGAGAACTGGATATCCATAAACAAAAGAATGAAAGAGTACCCATATCTCACACTTACAGAAAATTAATTCAAAATAGATCAAAGACTTTAGTTAGGGCTAAGATAATAAAGATTTTAGAAGAAACTGTAGGGAAATATCACAGGATTTGTGATAGGAAGTGGTTTCCTAGACCTTACATGCAAAGTATGATCAGTGAAGGAATAAATAAATAAATTGGATCTCTTCATAATTAAACCCTTTCATGCATCAAAGGACTTTGTCAGGAAACTAAAAATGCAGCATACACAATGGGAGATAATATTTGAAAAGCATATTTCAGATAAGGTTTTAATATCCAGAATATATAAAGAAATTCTAGAACTCAAAAGCAAAAAGAGAAACAACCCAATAAAAATGGGTGAAAGACATGGAAAGACATTTTTCAAAAAAGGAAATACAAATGGCTCAAAAATATATGAAAAGATGTCAAACCTCACTGTCTACTAGGGAAATGCAAATCAAATTCACAATGAGTATCATCTCAGACCCATTAGAATGGCCACTATCAAAACAACAAAATTACAAGTGCTGGTGATGATGTGGAGAAAGAGGCACACTAATTCACATTTGGTGGGAACTCTGAAATGCAGTTTGGCAGTTCCTCAGGAAGCAAAATATAGAGTTCCCATATGAACCACAATCTTATTACTAGGTATATAGACAGAGGTACTGACGGCAAGGACACAAATGGACATTTGCACACCAAGGTTTATAGTTGCATGATTCATGATTTACAAGAGATAGAAACAGCCCAAATGTCCAAAACAGATAAGTGGCTAAAAAACTGTTGTATATACATATTATGGAATATTATGCTGTTGTAAGGCAGAGTAAATTCATGAAGTATGTAAAAATGTTGATGTAACTTGAGGAAATTATGCTGAATGAAATTAGCAAGAAACAAAAGGGCAGATACTGTATAGCTTCACTAATGTGAACTAACATTAGTGAGTGAGCTTTGAGAGTTAAAGATGAGAACACAGGTTTCAGGAGATAGAAATATGGTAAAGATTGGGCTGATGCAGAAGGAGTACAGAATGTTCCACAGGTCTGATTGTAAAGATCCAGAAACAGCAGAAAACTACCTGATGGTAGCACAACATTGTAAGTACACTGGATGAAGGTGAACATGAGTATGGCTGAGTGGGAAGGATGGGGGCATGTTTAACACCAGAAGGAAAAGTAGAGGATAAAAACTGGGGTGGTATAACTTAGCATTGCCTGGAGTGAACAATAATGGTCATTAAATATACAAATATAAGAATATTTTTGCATGAGCGTGAAAAAATGAATGTCAACACTGCAAGGTATTAAGAATGGGATGGTATAGGGGAAAAATATAGTCACTGCAAACTGGGGTGTAGAGTTAACAGTAACATTGTAATATGCTTCCATTGACTGCAACAAGGCCAAAACTAAATGTCAAAAACTGGGATTTGGGGGAGGGGTATGGGATTCTTTGCAGAGGAAATGGAAATGTCCTCATATAGATCGCAGTGATAAAGACATGGCTGTGTGATTATATGGGGAATCATTGATTTTTACTTAGATTGGATTGTATGGCATGAGAACAAAAGTGTCCAAAGATCAAAATAAAATATTGATAACAAATATTAAAGTTTGATAAAATATTAAGTTTAAATAACCTTTAAATGAAATGCTTCCTATTTCTTTTTAATAATATTTACATAGATGGTACATGGGGTGTCCGAAGGTCACAAAGAAAGTGACATTTTTCCTACCCTAGTAACTGAAAAAATAAAGAACATTTGCAAACAGTTTTCCAAGTTGTGTTTTAATGTCCCTTCATTTTCAAAATAAATAATCATTATTCAGTCATTATGTATGAAGAAATTCCTAATATTTGTTAATATCTTCTTTTTAAATTGTAAACAAGCAACTCCCACAATTGGTATACCATAAGTATATCACTTGTGATCAACAGTACTTAATTTGAACAATCAAGTTATTGTCAACTAAACCTTTAGTCTGAAAAAAATTAATAGAAATGGCGTAAATTAGGAATTTGGGGGTTATATGTTACCACAATAAATATTTTAAAAAATAAGTGAAGTACTGATATACACTGCAATGTGAATGCAACTTGAAAATCTCACAGTAAGTGAAAAAAGCCAGGCACAAAGGACTGAATATGGTATGATTCCATTTATATTAATTGTCCAGAATATGCAAATCTATGGAGATATAAAGTAGATCAGTGGTTGCCAAGAGTTAGTGGTGTCTTTAGGCAAAATGGAGTGTGGCTGTTAATCAGCATGGGTTTATTTTTGTTGTGGAGGTGATGAAATGTTCTAAAATTGTGAAAGGTGGTTTCACAACTCTGTGAATGCCATTAGCTAAAAAGCTGTTGAACTGTACACTTTAAATAAGTGAATTTTTTGGGGTGTTAAAGCTATTAAAAGAAAAAATATATATAACACAATTTAAAATGGATAATTTGTGAATGTGGCATTATAGGTTTTATTATATATACTTATGCACATTTTATGACTGTTTTAAATTTATAATCATAAAATAACATTATTTCTATTTTGAAAAACATTAATTCATTCAACAGTATAGACATAATTATCAGACACAGATATTATCAAATAAACCTTAGTAATATCACTAGGGACAGGGCAGACCATGGTGGCTCAGCAAGCAGAGTTCTTGCCTGCCATGCTGGAGACATGGGCTCAATTCCCAGTGCCTGCCAATGTGAAAAAAAAAACACTAGGAACAAATAAACTTAGAAATTTGTTTTCTTATTGTTGATTTTCTTTATTTCTGTTAAGTCTGTGAATTTCTTGTGACTTTTTCAACTATCAACATGTCTTTATAAATTTTAATTTAATATTAATGTATCTGGTTCTCATAAAAATAAAGTTAATAGGCCAGAGCTCTTTGGGATTATTTATGCTTTTAATGTAAATAAAACAATTAGGTTATGTGGTTCTGATTCTTTGGAAACTGAAAACAAATTTATTGTTTGACAGATTTGTTTAACTGTAATTCCTTCAATTTTGTTGGGAAAAAATGAGCCAGAAGTTATTTAGCCTATCAACTTTCTGATCTAATACTTTTAATTTTCAAAATAAATTAAGATTATTGACTAGTTTATTGGATGTTATGTGTAGAGTTATATTTTTCCAATAATTTTTTTTCTGTAATAGAAAGGACAGGTACAGGAAAGACATATCAATACAAACTAATATCCATGATATATTAAAAACCCCATTTTTTAAAACAATTTTTAAAGGGAGGATAAACAAGCACACACACTTGCATGCTCATTCACATACATATTCATATACCTCTCTTTTCATTCTGAGAATTTCACTCAAATACATGGCTTTGGCCATAATTTCTGATACCAGAGCTATCAGTAATTTCACCAGGACACCCATAATGTACCAGGACTGTCCTGAACTAAACAGTGTCAGTGTATATTGACACCTTTTGTATATCTAATTGATAACTGACAATGGCTCCTGTTCTTTGACATGTTATTGTTTATTGTGTATTTCCTTAATTTCTGACACTACAAAATGTTCCATGTTCACTTTAAAATTTCCCTACTCCAACTATGTAACATTATTTCTCAGTCACAGGATGGTTTCTAGAAACCAAGATCTGGGCACCAGAAGGGCTCATACCTAGTGATGTATGACTATTTTCCTTTAGGCTAGCTCAACAGACAGAGCTAGGAAATGTATGTTTGTACACATACATACACACTCACTTATATCTTTTTCTATATCTATTTAATATAACTATAATGTATATATATATATCATATATTTTAACCTGTGAACTGATACCTCCAATAGTAGCCACACCATAGAGTTTGTTCTACCTTCCCCTATTTTTCATTGTCTTCATATTAACTTCTTTCTCTGAATGTGAGAAACATGCCTAACATTATCCACAGTGTACTTGCCTTTTGCTTAATTCTAGAATACACATAAAGTAGTTTTGGAATTCCTAACCCATAAGACTAAGAAACACATTTACTAATCAGAGTATAATATGTACACAGCTGTTCTTTGCTTTTAGTTTCAGTGGACATAAGAGAAACTCTTCCAAAGTTCTTAGCTAAATCATTTTCATCTTCATCTTCATACTTTCAGTGTGGCTGTGTGATTTACTTATAATAGTGTTGGGATTATTTGTTGCTGTTTGTACTCTATTTGTTTTTTTTCCAATATTCATGGTTAAGTTCATGTGTTGAGTTGGCTAGACTGTGGTTTCTAGTTGGTCAAGCAAGCACTGGCCTGATTGTTACTGTGTGGGTTCTCCAGAGAAAATGAATCAACAGGAGATATTAGGTATTGTGAATCTATCTCTATCTCTATCTCTAATCTATCTATGTATCTATCTATATGTCTGTCTGTCCATGTATCTATCTATATGTCTTAGAGTTGTATAAAGAATCAGCCCATATGACTGTGACAAATCTGAACTCCATGGAACAGACTGCAAGCTAAGTTATAGCTTCCAGTCATTTGGTCAAACACTGTCCTGCTTGTTAAAATGAGGGTTTCTTGAGTTGGGACTTAACCAAGATGACACCAAAATGCCCATTTGCAAAAGTATGTCATGCCAATATTTTATATTCTAGAACTAACATATATTACAACTGCTCAAACTTCACTAGAAACTCTTATTTTAATTAAAAAGATTTAGATCATTTTAATGAGAAGTTAATTTTCATGACAGTAAAATGAAGACATACAAAATGTATTTCAGTTTTTTCTTGTTTTGATTTTTAATGCCTTATTACATTTGAGAAGTTTAAATTCACTGAGAGTGAATTTCTTTATTGATATTGTTGAAGATGTGTGTAATGCTACCTGTTGGCTGTTGAGATAAGTCTTATGAGTTTTATAAACAAGAGAAACTTTAATCATCTTCCTAATGACAATGTTAATGCTTTAGTTTTAAAAAAAATAAACCACACATTAGGACTCTGGGTTATATGTAACGAATCTATTTGTGCTTGTTTAAAACAAAAATTTATATACAATTTCTCAGATATGTTGAGAATCTAGATTTGAAAAATCAAGCTGTGGGAAGAATAAAATTCAAGGGAGCCCCAGGGGCCTTCAAAGTAAAAGTTATGTTGTCCCTCAATTCTACTTGGCTCTAAGGAATCCAATTGGCTGCTGAACAGTTGACTAAGGTAAGCCTGACAGGGCCATGGGGCCATTAGGGGCCTACTTCACCCTTGATCAGCATACTCAAGGGAAAATAAAAAGTGTAGGGGTAACTCTTCCTCTAAATAAATGCTTCAAAGAATTAAAATATACCTACTTTACAAAAGATGTGATGAAAATGTCACTTGTCTCAGATCGGAGAAATCAAACAATTCCTGTTTGATTTTTAGTGCAGAGATTCACTGAAGGCTTTTCTATTTGGGTTTACTGTGAGAGGGAGATGGAACTGAGTCAGAGGGTAGTATGTGTTTTGAACTCCACTCTCTGATGAGAAAGACGAGATGATGAGAAAGGCTACATGGCAACTGAAAGCCATTCCTATATGTAGCTCTGAAAACCTAGCCTGGCTCAGAGAGGGGAAGGAGACCAGGAGGGAGTGAAGTTGTAGATCTAAGGAAACAGCTCAATGTCACCTGTGTGGAGCTGACACCAAGCACTAGAGTAAGTACTAGCCCACGAGGCTAAGAGTAAAAGGAGCATGTTACCTGACATTTCTGGAAAGGACCAGAGGAGTGAACCATGTGCTTTATAACACAGACTGATAGAGGCTAATGCTGAGAGCCTGTCATGTGCTTACTGAACATTTCCCTTGCTTTGTTTCACTTCTGAAGATAATAACCTAATGAGACAGGCACCATTCTTTCCTGCAGTTTACAGTTGAAGAAACTGAGGCTTAGAGAATGAATCAATATGCTTAAGTAAATGGGTAAGTTAGAATTTGAATGTAGGGCTCAGCCATGCTCTTGTGATGCTGCCCTCCGCCAAGTAAGAAAGCAACAATTATCCTCTGAAGCTTCTGTAGTTAAAGCGGGCTGTGGAAGGTAGTGGGGATGGCAAGTGGCCTCACTAAAAGCCCCAATTTTTGAACCATGTGAATTTACTGTGATGCTTCCTAAAAAAGATATCAACATCAAGCATGTAAGAGGAAACCAGCCCATTTATTATTAAAAATTTACCCTAAAGCCTATTAAATGATAATTTCTTAGGCAGCATTATATATAATGAAGCACTAAACTTGTGCTATATTAAAAGACATGTGTGCTGGTTTGAAAGGATATATGCCCCCTATCAAAAGCCATGTTTTAATATAAATCCCATTTCATAAAGGTAGAATAATCTCTATTTAATACTGTATGTTTGAAACTAATCTGATCATCTCCCTGGATGATGTGATTTAGTCAAGAATGGTTGTTAAACTGGATTAGGGGATGACATGTCTCCACCCATTTGAGTGGGTCTTGATTGGTTTACTGGAGTCCTATAAAAGAGGAAACATTTTGGAGAAAGAGACTCAGAGAGAGCAGAGAATGCTGCAGCACGATGAAGCAGAGAGTCCACCAGCCAGTGAACTTTGGAGATGTAGAAGGAAAATGCCTCCTGGGGAGCTTCATGAAACAGGAAGCCAGGAGAGAAAGCTAGCAGATGATGCCGTATTCACCATGTGCCTTCTCACTTGAGAGAGAAACCCTGAACTTCATTGGCCTTCTTGAACCAAGGTATCTTTCCCTGGGTGCCTTTGATTGGACATTTCTATAGACTTATTTTAATTGGGGCATTTTCTCGGCCTTAGAACTGTAAACTAGCAACTCATTAAATTCCCCCTTTTAAAAGCCATTCTGTTTCTGGTATATTGCACTCTAGCAGCTAGCAAACTAGAACAACATGCAAATTCTACTGGGAGTTTGAGTTTGATTTTTTCTCAGTGGGTGGAAGTTTAGCAGGTCATGTTTACCAAGCCTCTTGAGATTTTTCTCGCAGTTACAGAAAAGGGTGCCTCTCATACTTTGCAAGTATAAATATCTAAATGTTTTTATACCCTTATGGATAGCTATATATAATCTTGTATATATATTCACACACTGGAATTTTTAAGGCTATTTATTATGGCTTTGAATGTGCATGATAAAATGTAATTAGCAAATTTACTAATAACAGGATGTAAATGATACTTCATAGAATTTTGAATTCTCATATGATATGTTTTCTCTTTTTTAGGCAATTTTTGTTTTCTTACTTATATTCTGTTTATTTATCTATCTATTGCACTATACTTTAGACATCATTGGGCAGGGATTATAACTTAATCCTTTTGTCATCCCAATATTTGCATCATGGTGATATTTTCCCCATATGCCAAGAGTTCATAGTCTTTAATTTTTGTACCTCAAATACAGCACTTTCTGAAGTAGTTTGGAATAATTATTTTACATGACCAATTTTCCCTACCATGGCCAAAACCTTCTTTCATGTGTTTCTGTTCCAGGATCTTATAGATTGCATTAGAGAAAGTAGAGATGATGCATCACTTCTCAAGTTTTCCCTTTGTCTGACATCTTTATAAAATTTGCCATAAATGCATACCACTTGTAATTTACATTTTCTTTAAATAAATTCAGGGTTTCACTTAAAAATGTATTCACAAAGGCACTATAAACCTATTACAAATCAAAAACCAGAATCACATTACATAGGTTAGAGTAAAAAGTGATACATTAAAAACAAATTCTAGCTTTATATTCTTATCTGTCTTTACAAGAGAGGGAAAAATGATCAAAGAAGAATTAAATACACACTGACACAAATGATTAATTAAAAGGAAAATTTTAAAGGAATAACTTTCTTATTATCTGATGCTATGTTACTTAATGCCACTTTGCTTCCTACCTGACTTAGTTTCCTGACTGCTAAAACAAATACCCTACAATGGGTTGGCTTAAGAACATGAATTTTTTTGGCCCATGTTTTTGAAGCCAGGAGAGGGCCAAAATTCAGGCCTCAACAAGGTGGTGTTTTCTCACTAGAGACTGTAGGGCTCTGGTGTTGGCTATGAGTGATCCTGGTGTTTCTGAGCTTTTCACTTCCATAGTGAAGTCCTCTCCTTTTTCTTCCTGGTTCTGCTCATCTCCACCTTCTTACTTTCTTTCCTCCACATGACTTTTCCTTCATAAAGCTTCATAATAAGAGCAAGTCCCCATCTCAGTCAAATGGATCACACTTTAACTGAAAATAGTATCTTCCAAGGGTTCTATTTACAATGGCTTCAGACCCACAGGAATGGATCATAATGAAGAACATGTTTCTTTCTGAAGTGTGGGGTCAACTGCCCAGACTACCATCTTGCTTACAACCATGGCACACGGAGAAATTCTGCCTTATTACATGGTCCCCAAACAAAACACATACAAACCTGGGCTCAAATCCCCTCTTTTTACTTGTTTGATCTTTGGCAATTTACTTAACTCCCTTAAGTAACTTGCAAGTGGACTCACTTAAAGACCTTTGATTCCTTAGCAAACAAAAGGGCTAGTAATATGTGCATTTCAAGATTTTCACTTTGAGAATGATATGAGGGGATGAGGTAATGTTCACAATGATCCTAGTCCTGGGCCTGGAATTTATTAAAAATATTAAATCTGCTATGGGCCAGGCACTTTCCTTGGAGCTAAGGATGCCGAAAGCACACACTAGAGAAGATTTTTTCTTTCATGGAACTTCCATTACGTTGAGAGAAAATCATCCATAAACAGCTAAAGAAAAGAGCAAGATCATTTCAGAAAGAGAAGAGTGATAAAATAAAACAAGGCTATAAGAAAGACAATTACAAGTATTTATGGAATATGAAATTCTTCCTCACCCCCCACTTTACATGGTTAGTGTTTAATACACGAGGAAGGAATGAAGAGTGTATTGAGGATATGGCTTGTTTGCTGAGGTAAGCAAGGTGCAAGTAAACTATGCAGTCTAAGAGATAATTGAATACATGGTCAAGTTATACTTTTCTATACTTCTCTAAGATTTACCTTCTTAAGTTATTTTTCCTGGAACATATAATCTACTCTTAGAAGTGGAGACCATTTCATTGTTTATGTCATGCAAATTTAAATACATTTGGGATTTTACACCTTCATTCATCACAGCTGTGTTTTGTATTGTTTTAATCTCTAGAACTTAATTTAATATGCTTGATAGGTCTGATTTTAGGAGAGTTGAGAACACTTTTTCCCACAAAATTCAAGTCCCTAAAAATCTTTTGGGGAAAATTTTATTAATTTGTTTTGAATTATCTAGATTATATTTCTATACAGATTAAATTCACTAGGTAATTTCTTAAAATAAATATTCTTGACAACTATATAAAAAGTTGCACTATAAAATATAACTTAACTTAAACTGCCTAAGTTATGAATTTCTTATATACCATCAAGAAATGGGAACCTATTACTAAATTGAACAATCTGCAAATATTCTCAGAGTGGGACAGGATTTAGAGGTCAGAATGTTGATGATGACAGAATGGAAAACCAAGATAGAATAATTTATGTGTATGTAAAATGAAGAATGGCTTTACATAAATAATGATAAAAAAGTTCTGGGATTTTAAAGACTTAGTATTTGCCTGTGAAAAATAAATTAACTCATCTGAGGCATTGCAGGTTAATTTTGAGGGCCAGAAAATAAGTGTTTCTTCTTTTGATTTCCAATCCCTTTATCACTGTACCACTCTACTCATTTGCAAGGATTTTGAGTTCTGGTACACCTGTGGCACCTTCTGATGTCTGAATGGCACAATTATTGGAATTAAGATTTTGAAGAATTAATTAAAAGCATATCTAGTTAGAGACAGTGTACCCAAATAGAAACTACTGAAAAGGCAGTCACACTGCCCCCAATGTTTCATCTGTCATAATTGAATCCTGCTTTTTCTCCTCAAATAACAATGAATGTTTTGATCTGTGTGAAAGAAAGGAAGATCAAGCAGATCCTCAGAATCCAAAAATGAATGTCTTCCTCCCCCCTCCAAGTTCTTCAAAGATCCAGTTAAATTTGAGTTATAGTTATGTTTTCAATGTAATTAACAGGCACAAAAGAAAATTGCTTCCTGTATTGTCATAACTGGAAAACATCATTTGTTTTCCTTCTTCCTCTTTCATGTTACATTTCAAATTTTTTTAAGTCATTTTAAATCAGTGAAATTCATGTAAATTTTACTTTTCTTCTCTGACAACTTGCTATAAGGCACTTACAAAGGGATGCTAAATTGATTTTTCCACAGTAAATCTTACAGGGTCAAAACCCCCACTTATAAAAGAAGTAGTTCAGTGCTGTTGGTTGTTAATTTACTTTGGAAAAGGAATGATATATATTCTCTAGAAAAGGAGTTATATTGTTACCAGACTAGATGATGTATTAGAAATAACTGTGATTCAATTCTGACCACAGTTCTTACTATGTGTTCTGCCGTGAGTGCATCTCTGAATTCTAAATATCCAGTTTCATATTTGTTAGATAATAACACCTCATCATTAGTATTACTAAGGAGATTCAAATGTGAACATGCATATATGCTGCCTGTATGAAATAATGAACTCTACAATGGAAGCTTCAGTTGTTATCATAACACTAGAAGAAAACTCAAGTAGCATGCAACAACTCATAAAACATTAGAATGGTTAACCTCATTTTTAGTGCTCACTTTTTTGAAGAATCTGCATTAATTTGGGAAAATGCTATTTTGAAGCTTGAATTATGAGGCCAAGTGTCTCAATTCAGCTCTAAATGAATCCAGGGAGTGGACTTACTCTGAGATTAGAGATGAAGTATAGAAAAGTAATCAGATACACCATTACCCAGCTATATTAGGTTTGACACATGTATCAGGTCAATAGGCTGACTCAAGTCCTTTATGACAATTCACTTACAGCACTAAAGCTGTAACATTATTCTCTCCATAGTAATATCAATTATTCCAATTTGTATTAATATTCTGGGATCAACTTGCCTCACTTAATCAGCTTTTCCACTCACTGCTCTTTCACCAAGCCTACACAGAAGGAAAACCTTTGAGACACAAAACCATCCTAAGTTTTGGTTAAAATCTGGATGGCTTTTTCATGCAGAGAATTCCCCCAAGTCCATATCAAAAGCAGGAATTTCCAGTCTGTGGCAAAATGGGGACCCATATAAAGAAGAGTTAATGGTAAATTTCATTTGGTGGACTAAAGTGAAAGTGAAGAGAGCTGATTGAAAGTTGTCAGAAAACAGAACCTGAAAGATAATATGGGGTGTTTTGAGGTGGGAAGAAGGGCTTTCTTTCACTTATTTTTTGAAACTCAACAAAATTAAGGGGAGTCAGAGGACAACAGTTTAACGCAAACTCTTTGAGTGAATTGTCTCTTCAAACCTCATATGCTTCCAGTTTTCCAATATCAAACTTGATGAATAGAATTCTACATTAAAGAAGTCATGTTTCTAAATAAAAGTTGTTTTTCCCCTGCCAAATACTAATCTTACCTCAAAGATAATACCTTTTTTATCTTAAATTATTTCCATTTACAGATCTCCTTAAAATCTATCAATGTGCTTTGGAAATAAACCTAAAACTTAGTATCTACATGATTTGATGGAGCTATAGTTAACATTTATTCTGGGAAGCCCAAGCCATCATTTTTTAAGCAAATGAGAACACGGCAAGAAATTAACATTTTAAGAGGCTGGTGTGGAATTGTTGAAAAGATTAAGAGAAACAACCACTATGGATGGAGTCTGTATGCTTGCATACAAACCAGGAACAGATGAGGAACAAGATGGCCTCACTGTCTGCCCATAACTGTGCCAAGTCCTGTGGGTGAAGCCAGATAAAACATATTCAGCAAATGGATCAGTATTTCCAAAGATTCACAAAACCGTTTGTTCAGAGTCATAAATAAAGTAATTAAAGCTACCACCCCCTAAATTGAGCTACTTGGTCCAAATGGTAGGAATGACTAGAGCAGTATCACGCTGAGCTAACTGCCTTTCCCTCTGTAGGAGGCTCCCTGGGGGGCCATCAGAAAACCACTGAGAAATCAAGGTTCACTAATTCCTTAGTTCCTAGGATTCTTGGGTTATAAATGTGTTACCCTTTTTAAAGCAAATGGAGGCAGAATCACTGACTATATTTGTTTCAATCTAACACCAAAATCATGCTAGGCTGAGAGTTAGACATGGGTTTTATTTGAGACTTACAAACAGGAGAAGATATTTACTGGTGGCCACCATCCAGAAAATGGAAGTCAAGGCTCCCCAAAAGGGTGAGGAGTGCATGTGACAGCTTATAATAATTTAGGAGAAAGACATTCCATAGGGTGTGAGAACAGATTTTCATCAGGGTCTTGTGACACAGGGATTTGGTGCTTGTTATCAACAATTATCAAGGGAGGGAAGTTTAATGCTTAGTTTGTAATACCACCTGTATATTCCTTTCCCCACTGAGGAGGTTCAGGGACTTTAACTTCTGTCCTGATCATTGTAGATATGAAGACATAGGCCTCCATGATCCACCTCCATGCAGCAGACTACATTGGTCATCGGACAGACATTGCATCCATATTCCACAACAACAGTATAAGAGACACCAGAGCACAAGGAGTCCCTCACAGAGCTAACAACACCACAAAGATGGTGTTGTTCAATTTGGGGGGTGGTAGATTTAATTACTTTATTTATGACTCTGAACAAAAGGTTTTATGACTCTTTGGAAATACTGATCCATTTGCTGAATATGTTTTATCTTGCCTCACCCACAGGACTTGGCACAGTTATGGTCATGTTGCCATGGCCAAGAAAGGGAAATAAATCATTTTGACAAGGGGTTACTGATAATTGATCAATATTATGTATGTGTTCTTGCATACAACTTAAAACTCATGACACATTGTGTGAATTATCAAGAATATATACACAGCACTGCATGTGAATTAAAGTACAGGTGCCATCTTGTGCTGCAGTGAGGATGTCTATGGCTCTTCTCTTCTGTAAAACTACTTTTCTAAGCCATGTGTGTTCTTCATTTAGCAAGAATCCACTATTTTGGAATCATTAGGTGCTTGGCTACTATGATTAGCTAAAGCTGCTACATGTTTTTCAATAACTATTGTAGCTCTATTCAGTGCAATAATGGCTAGAGTATGCCATGCATGAGGCACCTGTAGCCCCAGTTACATGGGAGGCTGAGGCAAGAGAATTGCTTGAGTCCAGGAGTTCAGGGCTGCAGTGCACTATGATCATTGGGTGTCTTCACTAAGTTTGGCATCAAAATGGTGACCTCCTGAGATGGGGCACCACCAGGTGGCCTAAGGAATGGTGAACTGGTCCAGCTTGGAAAAAATGGCAAAAGGATCATACCACCAGGGAGTGGATTTTATTCTACATCTACTTTTAATCAATCCCCAGTAACTATGATTATGGGATAAAGATTATATAAGGTAGCATGGACATAGGGCTTGTTCTTATATAATGTACTGTCCAGTTAGAGGGTAAATAAGGACACCTATATTATCCACAGGTCCATAACCACCCCTTAGGGGAAGACTATGCATCATGTTGGTTGCAAATATTTTGCCAGCAGAAAAGATTATTGTTTTGTAGCTTAACAATAAAGTTATACAATTCATGGAACAACCATTTTATATCATGTGTTACATAAAGATGGTGACAACATGGTCTACTGTTACAGCTTCTGCCATCAGCCACCTGAAACCATCATATATAGCATAACCCAATACAGGTTGGGGCTTGTTCACTTGTTCCTGTACAGGGAGGTGATATAATCCGAGGTCTCATTATAAAATGGTAGTTGGATTTCAGTCTTCAATAAGGTTATTTTCTAGATTTTCTGATGCACTACATTCTGCCAGACTAGCAGGGTTTACCATGCAGTCAAATTCACAAGGGTCACAGTTCAAGGAAGACCTGTAACACCTGAAGATGGCAAGTCCAAGCAGACCTGACATTGAGTTTGATTGTGAGCATGAGCTACCACTGAATTCCACCATAGGAAGATGTTTTCTAGTGCACTATGGGCATAAAGAAGATGTTTATGGGGAAGAAAAATGGGTAATTTTTACTGAAGTTACCAGGTAGAGGAACATTATGGGGAAGTTTTAAATACCATATATTCTCCCCCCTGAAAATCTTGAGAGTGTTCTACTGTGATATTGTTAATCTGGGCATAAGAAGTGTCCACGGAGTCATGCATAATGTTCTCATGGGTATAGGTGGCTCTGAATTGGTGATAAAAATTTTAACAGGCTTTTTTTTGCATAAATGATGGTTGGATAACAATATATTGGGTGACTCCTATTCCCATGTATACTGGTTTATGACTGTGATGCATCTCAGAGAACCCATATTCTTTCAATACAAATACAATTTTGTGAGTGTAGCTATGTTGTTTTAATCCTAATCCAATATCACAGTATAGGGCTTCTTGACTTGATCATTCCAATGGAAATGTGACCCCACCTATTCATGTGGATCTTAATTAGTTTACTGAGTCCTTAAAGGAGTTCATGGAGAGAGAAAGAGCTCAGAGCCTACATGGTGAACTCAGAGCTGAAACACAGAGCAGAGAAATGAAACTAAGACCCAGACATATAGAAATGCAGACAGAAATACCCTGAGAGATGCTAAGCAAGGACTTATGGAAAAAAACAGAACCTGGAGGGACCTAGGGAGTTGAAATCCAGAGCTTGCCATGTAGAATATAATTGAATACCCACAAGAGCTGATAGAGCCATTTGACATTAGACACAAGGAAAGAAGGACAGCTGATGTCATGTATCTTCTTATGTGACAGGGAAATCCTGGACACCATCAAACTTTCCTCTGAGTAAAGCTATCATTCTCTGGGTACCTTAGTTTGGACATTTTATGGCCATCTGGAAAATGAAAGTTAGGGCTCCACAAAAGGGTGAAGAGTGCAAGCAACAGTTTATAAGGGTTTAGGACAAAGATATCCTATAGGTGTAAGAACAGAGTTTCAGCAGGGTCTCATGATATAGGGGTCTGAAGATTTGTTATCAACAGTGACCAAAGGAAGTGAGTTTTGGTTCTTTGTTTATGATACCATCTGTACATTCTGTCCTCCTCTAAGGACCTTTACCTTCTTTCCCCATCAGAACAGAAGGCAGCAATGGGAAGTAACTCATTCTCAGTATGGAGGGGGACCCCAGGCCAGCATCTCCACAATATGGAATGTATATATAAAGAGAGAGAGAAAGAGATAATTAGAGACTCCTACATCAGAACAGATAAAATGCAACAAAAAGTTAATTGGAGTAAAGCCACATTCACAAAAGTTTGTGGAACTTATTGTAGGTCACTAACCAGTGTGTAATGAAAAGAGTTATGAATAACTGAAATAAATTTGGATGGATTGAAAGACATTATTGTGTACAGGACATCTGAGAAGTTGAACAAGCTCTGTACTCCCAGCATTTAGAAGTGTCCCTGACACATATTTGGTGTTTAACATTAAATATAAAATGATGACATTTTGCATGATACATGGGGTTATTGAGAAAGGAGTTTCCAGCTTTTGTTTTTTTTTCATTTTTTGAATCAGAAAGTGCTCTGTGCCATTTTCTCCCATGGATCACATATTTGAAATGTGTATCATTAAACCAATTACATTCATTAAATAATACTCCAATACTGTTTGATACTGTTGAATTCATAATGTTATGAAATCATATATCCAGAAAGCAACAACTTATCACAATTGTGATATTATATAGAGTCAGAGTTAAACATTCAAAATACATGTTTTCAACTGCTACAGGTCACTTTATTTTGCCTGTGTTCAAGAAGAATATCTTATAATGAATCAAGTGTGCTATCCAGATGTTGTGATTACTTGGTATATAGCTCTAGCCTTGAAAATACTAAGATGTTATAAATGAGCAACAATTAAAAACTTCAGATCGATATTGAAAAAGAAGAAAATCATGTTTGAGTTCCAGTTCAAAGCAAAAAAAAACTCTCTTAGTTTTAGTTCTCACCAAGGGCAAATGTATGCTAGCTTTCACATTTTTTGAAATAATGAAATAGCCTGATGGTGATCCAATGTGATATCACATGATTATTTGCCATGGAGAATGCTTCTTCCCCAATCCTGGAATTTCCTTGCACATGGAGACATTTTCATTAAAGTAGTATCAAATTTATTAGTAATAAACATGGGATTTTAGGCTTCATATGTTTTATTCTTTGCCTTTTTCCATAGTCTTAAATACAGAGGAAGTCATATAATTTTTATTGAGCTCACAAACCCCCTACCTACTGAATCTAGATGCAAATGTTACACTAAGAAGTTAAATTAGATTCTCAAGGAAAGAAGCAATATTTTTAAATATATCTGTCCATGTTACTGATAAAGAAATAAAAAGACAGACACTTGATTTCTTTGGCATGAGATGATACAGTATTTTGAACAATAAGAATAAAGATGAGAATTGAAGATGGTGGGAAAATTAAGGAAATATTTCAAGGAATGAAAAGTAAAGCAACATGACATGGACTCGATCTATTGCCCTTGTGAAAGCCTATAAGTGTGACAAATTTAACAAATAAAAATACAAGGACATACAGTTAAATTTGAATTTCAGAAAAACAACAAATAACTCTTATAAGCCTGTCTTATGCAATAGTTGAGAGATATGTATACTAAAAAAATTCATTGTTTATCTGAAGTCGAAATTTAACTGGAGTCTTTGATTTAATCTGGTGGTCTTAGGGACAAGTTATATTAAGTTATCAGCAAGTATGTCAGAGCAAGATTTTTGGTCCTAAGCCACAGAATTAAGATAGAACATTCCACATGAAAGTATAGGGACAGAAGCACCAGAAGGGCCAGTATGAGATGAAATTTTTGAGTAAAAATATGTATGATAGCAAGAGCTATTCCTGTTTAAGTTTTTCTTTTCCATTAACTCAAGGAAACAAGGTCAGGCTTTCAAATGAGAGAAGCCAAAGACAAATATCCGGGGACATTTGACTGGAAGAGTACCTGGTTGAGAATAACAGAAGAGTTTTAGATGATCACTATGGAAGGCATGAAGTAGCATCACCTTGCCTTTTACAGATCAACAGTTGGAATACAAGTGAAGTTGTTAGTATAGATGTATAGACACAGATAAGCCTGGTTTCAAAACTGGATACAAATTAAGATGAGGCAAGAGAAAAATTCTTGTCATATGGGTATAAAAGTTCACTCTTTGAATTCCCTTATTTTCCCTTTCTTGTAGTAATTATAAATAAAATGGAAAAAGAAAAACTTAAGATAGAGCTCTGTATAAAATATATAAGCGTCTTCATGGGTGAGAATTAATAGAAACACAAAACAGAAGGGAGGGCTGAAATCATGAATCTGACTGGCCTGGGTTTATGAGGTGGCAGAGGCAGCCTGAGTTAATGTCTGCAGGGGCAGCAGAAAAAGCCAGATCAACACCTACAGCCAATGTTAATATAAACCCTTCACCCTACACCATGAGGAGGCCATACAAAGCAAAACAATGCCCAAGAAACCTTTCATAAGGCAGGAAGCAGACAGCCTCAGAATACTGAAAATGAGTCTGCATTATTTTCTGTATGGCAAGTGAAAACTCTTTTCTACTGATACAAGACCCATCTCTGGACTAGCTGATTCAGGGGACTGGAGGAGGACAACTGGAAAGCCATTAGATATGAAGTTTAAGGGCCAAGAAAGAACTTTAAAGCAACCCCCCATTCAAGAGGAGCTGGAAAACTAAAATAATAAAATATATGAGGGCTGTGAAGTGTAAACCAAAAGAAAAAAAGGTAACCATTAGGAGATAAATTCATTCCAGATAAAATGAAAGTGGTTGGGCAATCTTAAAATGAATTTAAAACAAATATGTTTAAGGTCCACAGAGCAAAAGAGGAATGAATCATCTTCCAAGTAGTAATGCTAGAGAATGTATAGGCATTAAAACACAAACACACACAGAGAATTGAAAGCATAAACTCTAGAATGAAGAAAACATAGAATAGAAAACTAAGAAAGCAGTTAAGAGACATGGATGGTTCTTTGAGAACCATTTTAAGATTTGATTTGGCTACTAGCAAAAGATAATAGAGAAAAGTGGGAGCAGCATTATTCTAAGAGATAACAGCTAAGAAATTTAATGTACTTCAATAAAAATTTTCAGGGAAAACACAAATAGAATAGAAATATAACCTATTGCTTACCAATCCAGCAAGCACCAGGAAAGGAGAAAAAAGAAGTCAAACAAAATCTCTGATGAAACATTATAAATCCAAATAAATACTAATGACTTACATCTTGCATTTTGTAGAACAAGAACTGAGTGTGTGAACCAAGGTCATAATACATGAAAGGAAAAATTGGTAAGATGGGCTTCATTAAAATTAAAAACTTCTGCTCTGTAAAAGACACTTAAGAGAAGAAGACAAACTACAGAGAAAAAGTACTGGTAAAACACATATGTGACTAAGAATTTGTGTGTAAAATATACAAAGAATATTTGAAACAGCAATAAGAAAGCAATCCATTCCATTACAAATTGTGCAAATGATTGGAACACAAACATCACAAAAGACAATATACTGATGACAAATAAACATATGAAAGCATGCTCATCATGATATGCCCTTAGGGAACCACAAATCAAAACAGTGAGGGATACTATTACATACCAACTAGAATGGCTAAAATGTAAAATATTGACTAACAAAAGCTGACAGAGATGAGGCACACCAGAAACTCCTTTATTGCTGATAGTAATGGAGAACGGTACAGTCTGGTAGTAACTTAAAAAGTTGAACATAAACTTATTATATGATCCAGCCATCATGCTTCTTGGTATTTAGCAAATTAAACTGAAAACTTAAGTCCGCACAAAAACTTGGAGATGGATGTTTACTGTGATGAGAATATGAAAATAATTTAGAAAATCAATAAAATCAGAAGTAGGTTTTGTGAGAAAATGAGTAAAATTGATGGATCTTTAGCTAAGTTGACAAGCAAAAAAGAGAGAGAGGATGCAAATAAATAAAATCAGGAATGGAAGGGGAGAAATAACCACTGACCCTGCAGAAATAAAGAAGTTAATGAGAGGATACTATAAGCAACTATACGCTAATTAACTAGACAATGTACATGAAATGGACAATTTCCTAGAAAGACATGAACAACCAAGTTGACTTGAGAAGAAAAGATTACCTCAACAAGCCAATCACAAATAAAGGGATTGATTCAGGCATCTGGAATCTCCCCAAAAAGAAAAGCCAAGGACCAGATGGTTTCATATGTGAATTATACTAAGCAATCAAGAAAGAGTTAATAGCAATCCTGCCCCAAATCTTCAAAAACTGAACGGAAACTCATTTTTATTGAAACCAACATTAATCTATAACCAAAGCCAAGCAAAGAAATATACTACAAGACCAATCTCTTTAATTAATACAGATGCAAAAATCCTCAACAAAATATTTTCAAATAAAATCTAGCAGCAAATTAAAAGAATTACATATCATGACCAAGTGGGATTTATTCCAGGTATGCAAGGCTGGTTCAACATAAGAAAATCAATTATTGTAATACACCATATCAATGAATCAATGCAGAAAAACTGCATGAAGATGAGAATATTTCAAAGGATAGGAATAGGAGGAACTTCCTGAATATGATAAAGGGAATACATGAAAAACTCATTGATAACATCATCCTCAATGGAGGAAGACTGAAATCTTTCCCTATAAGATCAGGAACAATGCAAGGATGCTCAATGCCACCACTGTTATTCAACATTGTGCCAGAAGGCCTAGCCAGAGCAATTAGACAAAAGAAAGAAATAAAAGGCATTCAAATGGGAATGGAAGAAGTAAAACACTCACTGCTTGCAGATAAAATGATACTGTATGTCAAAAATCCTGAAAGGTCTATAGCAAAGCTTCTAAAGCTAAGAAATGAGCACAGCAAAGCGGCTAGGTGCAAGATCAATGCCCAAAATTCAGTAGTGTTTCTATACAAAAGTAATGAGGAGCCTGAGGAGGAAATAAAGAAAAAAATTCCCTTTATAATAGCAAGCAAAAGAATAAAATATTTAGGAATAAATTTACCCAAGGATACAAAAGATCTATACACAGAAAACTACAAGAAACTCCTAAAAGAAATCATCAAAGACTTAAATAAATGGAAGGACATACCATGTCCATGCTTTGGAAGACTAAAAATATTTAAAATGTCAATTCTTCTCAAACTGATTTATAGATTCAATGCAATACTAATTAAAACCCTATCAACGTACTTTGTAGAGGTAGAAAAAAACAATAACCAAATTTATTTGGAAGAGCAGGGTGACCCAATAGCTAAAAATATCTTCAGAGAGGTCTTACACTACCTGACATGAAAGCATATTATGCAGCTACAGTTGTCAAAATGACACGGTACTGTCACAAAGATAGATATACTGACCAATATCATCACATAGTTGTGTATTCATCACCATGACATGTCTGCATCACTCCAGAAAAAGTAATAAAAAGAAAAAAGAAAAAACTCATACATACCATACCCATTACCTCCCCTCTCATTCATCAGTACTATTTCAATCTACTCAACTTATCTTAACCTTCATCCCCCTATTATTTATTTATTCATTATTCATATGTTTTTGCTCATCTGTCCATATGCTGAACCAAAACAGCAGCAGACACATGGTTTGCTCAATCACATAGTCATGTTGTATATCATTATACAATCATCTTCAAGAATCAAGGCTATTGGAACATAGCTCAACAATTTCAGGTACTTTTCCCTAGCCACTCCAGTAAACTGAAAATTGAAAATGGATATCTATATAATGCATAAGAAAAATCTTCAGGATAACCTCTTGACTCTGTTTGAAATCTCTCAGCAACTTTATTTTGTCTCATTTCCCTCTTCACTCTTTTGGTCAAGAAGTCTTTCTCAATCCCAGAATGCTGTGTTCTGGCTTATCACACAAGTTCTGTCCTACATTTCCAGGGAGATTTGCACCATTGGGAGTCATGGCCATAGAGGGGAGGAAAGAAGATTTACCTGAGGGGTTCACTTAGAGAGAAGTACATGACTCTTGGCTGGCCCATGTGAGTTTATTGACCAATGGAACAAAAGTAAATGAGAAGGAAGCAGAAGCTTGAAAACTGTTTACCCAATCTTATTGCTGAAGCCCAGTCTTGCTTGCTGAAACCAGAATCAACTGAATGACATATAAGTTAGAGCCAGTTGAGCTGACAACTGAGTAGAGGTGGCGTGAGTGACCCCAGGAAAGATGAGAAGAAAAAAATTTCCAGCCAAGTCTACACCAAATTGTTAATACACCAAACTATGAGCAAATAAAATGGGTGTCTGAGCCACTACATTTTTTTCATACCAAATAATACTTATTATTATTTTAAATTAAACATTGTTTAAAATAACCTAAATGTTATTTTAAGCCAGCCAGATAATCTCTAAAATATTACAGAGACCATTTGCTATGAAATTTATCTGCAAAAAACACATTGAGTAGGATGGTATCTAAAGAAACAAATTCTTTTTTTTTAGTAACACCAAAAAGGTCACTTTAGTTTTTCTCTAGGTTCCATTGTGAGAAAGCCAACTGTATAAACAATAATGTTGACTCACTAGCCTAATAGTAGTTGATTAAATAAATAGCTCTATTAGAAATGTTAATAGAAAAGTGGAGTTGTTCAACTGAGCCACTACATTTTGGAAATGGTTTTTATCAAAGCAATGAATTAATATAATACAAAATAAATATATGATATGAATACAAATATCATTATTCAGATTCTAATCATCAGTGACTTGAGTATTGGAAAACTAGTAGTTGGGTGGACCACTGTTAGATGGGGCCTTTGCAAAATCTTGCAGGGGTGCCTTTTTAAAAATCACTTTAATTTTCACAAAGAGGCTGTTTAATTGTCACTGCTGAATGAAAAATGTTGCCTTGATATGAACATATTTTCAGATAATAGACTCATTTCAACCCCTGATGAAATTAATTTTCCTAAAGATTTTCTCAATGCAATGAGCTAAATATCATAAAACCAAAAAATAGGAAAAATATGAAGGGACCATGGTTCATGCCCAAAGTTCTGAATCTAAACTCTACCATATAAAATGGATTTGCAATAATGAGGTAGGCTCAGGTAATACCATTTCTAGTTTTGTGAAGCCTCACTAGCCCTACTTAAATATATATATATAATATACATATTATATATATATAATATATTTTATATCCAAGATTTTATTTAATTATTATAATAATCCAAAGATTCAGATGTTACTTTTATCTGCATTCTAGAGATGAAGAAACAGGCTGAGATAGAATAAATGGCCAAAAAAACACAACTGGTAAATGTTAGCATAGGGATTTATACCCTGGAAAATTTGACTCATGTAAGTCTTTTTTTCTCATTGATGCTGAGTTTTATTCCAAATTGCTTCAGAGACTACTGGATTCCTGAGGCATCAGAGGGATGACTGAACAGGAACAGTGGAGAAATGGGCCTTTACTCTGGTTTTGACCAGAGAACTCACACACACATGCATATATGGTTTTTTGTTTGTAAAACATTCCAAATCATTATATCATACTGTGCTCTCTCCTGATGCTATGATATGCTCTACTAGTTATTTCATAATGCCAAGGGCCTTGTATCCTTTCATCTCACAAGACTGTTGAAACTCCTGCTGTAGGAGACACTCTCCTGAAGGGCAGGAGGAGCCTGGGGCCCCAGCATCACTGTCCTTGGGTCATGCTCTGGGTCCCAGAACTGCCACTTTCTCAGCATCTACCACAACTTCTAGTAATCTTGTCATTTCTCACAAAAACCAACTAGATTATTCACTATACCTGCAGTGTTCTCCTCTGTACCTGCAGAGTTCATTGACCTCTCCTCCTCCAAGAGGGAAATGATGTCTTCTCCAAATATCCTGAAGCAGTTCTCAATAAGAAATTGCACCAGAGAAACCTGTAACATAGAAAAGCAAAACTGGGGTATGTATTTTCATATGACATGGTTATAAAAGCAATTTTATACATGAACCCTGACTCTAACAAAAATACAACAGGCAAAACTCATGAAATTTCACTTCTTAAATGAAGAAGAACTACTCAAACCATGGAAGGAGAGATTCTCTGTGCACTTATTGTGAAAGAGGCAAATGGAAAGAAAATATACCTTTCTTGCACTGCATCCCTCCCCATGGATGCATTTGCTTGCATCAGGCTTGTTCTCTCAGTGCACTTTTGGGAGTAATATGACTTCAAAGAATCACTGTAGCTCCATTTGGGGATACTTTTACAAGTCTCCTCACCCCAATAGCAGAAGAAAATATCAGCCAAGTACTTCTCTGACTGAGCCACAATTGGTGTAGGAAGCCCCCTGTGTATGGTGTTGAGAGGCTCATATGCCCAAGCTCTCCCAGGAGTTGCCAGACACAGCATGGGCATAGCCACTTGTAATGACCAGGACATCTGGTGTTGTCACCAATGCCAATGTCTAGTTGAGGACACTGTGGTTGGGATATTCTCCCTGGATTAAACATCCTTTGAAGGTGTGGTTGAGAATTGAACTCCAAAGGCCAGAATTTTTTCTCCTATCACAGTATTTTGTTACCTCTATGTTTTAGCCAGGTTAGTGTTTAGCCTACCGGACAGGAAATAAGAATTATCCCCACAGCTTTGCTCTAGCTTCACACTTGACAATGCACCTTCTCATACCACATTTAGAGCATGATAAACAAATCTGATCTCTAGAGAAGTGTAATTAAAATGTGACATTTAAAAAAATGTTCTTTCAGAGTTAACACCATAAATTCAGATTCTCAGAGGAGACTCAGCCCCCCAGAGAGAAAAAATGAGAGATATTATTACCTGTTTTTCATTTTCTAGTTCTGGGCTGCAGGAAGTTAGAGGCCAAAGAAAGCTTGGGGCTACACACACAGAAAAATTATAAGTTGCCTCTGATTGGATGAGGAATATTGTGCAATGTTGTGTAAGACTCCAAAAAGGCACCTCAAAAGAAAAACATTGGCACATGGCAACTGGTCTAAAAGTCTAAACACCCAAAAAAAGTACTCTTTAGCAAGCCATCTTATGTAGGAACTTATAAATTCAGAGTAACAGAACAAGGGCATTCTTATGTACACCATGATTACAATCCAATAAAAATGTAAAAGAATCCAGAAATGTTTCATAAAAATCATGCCTGAAATATTTTCTTGGAACCACTACAATGTATTTTAACTTGGACAAACCTTATTGATATCTTATTTAAGATAAATGTTTAAAAATCCCATAACATTCCAGAATGTACTCAACTAAAGGTCACAAGCACATCAAGGAAATTAGACATCAATTAAATGTCAAGGTCTCCCTTTATTTCCAAGAAATACTGTCTTATGGTAGAAGTCCAAACTTTATCTACAAAGAATTCCAGGAACTTCTAAAATCCTATACTCTGATTTGCCAGTGTCCAAGGTCAATTTTTTCACCAATCAATCTCACTGGATCTCTTTCTCATTTAAGTTTACGATATTTTATTTTCCAATGTTCTAATTTTGGTAATTGATATGGAAATTTTTATTATCAGTGAGGCTGTTTTCAAGTTGATATTCATAGTTTAAAATTTTTCAGCTAGAATATACAACTTGGAGGATATATGTTATCCACAAATGGTACCAGTCACCAAGACCCTAGTTCTCAGTATGATGGATGACAGTGCACAAGGTTCAGCACACAAAGTTGAGTACACAAACTTTTGGAGTGTGAGCAGTGAAGACCTATGGGCTGTGATGCTGGATATACTTGAATGATGTCCTTTCTATAGTAATGGACGTGGAGGTAGTAATATGGCTACAGAGAGCTTTGGATTTGATCCTCTTCTTCATGTCTCAGGACTCTCCACCAAACCCTATGGAAGTAGATGTGGCAAGAGAATCAAAGAGCTATGGAATGTGATATATGACATTCCAAATAGTCACCGCTAAACTGTAGGGGGAGTAGAAGATTATTTTGTTCTATCACCTTCATTTCTGGTGACTTTGACAATTCTTCCTTTGTCCCTAACTCTTCAATGCATAATTACATTCTATGGGTAAGAGGGATCTGTCAAAATCAATGTGAGGGAAATAATTCATACTATTTCAATGTGGCTCAAAAAACCTGTGCTAAATAGACGTACATACCACACAATGTAGAATCCTTGGGTTTTCACAGAAGTAACATTCAGGAAAATTGTGTTAGTGGTTTCTTCTTTCTAATCTCCTACATTGCAAGTTCCATTCATTTTAAGTCTTGTCAGTAGTTTCCACTTATATGGGTATAGACCAAGACTTCTTTTTCATTGGGCCTTTACTTTGCAACTTTCTCTTCCATTTTTCTTGACCTTTTTCAATAAGATAATTCCATGCAATGTTCTCCCACAGTACCTACTGGGTTTTCCTTTAAAGGACTCAATAAACTTCATTGAAATTTGGAGTTTATATACTTTTCTTCTCCATAAGAATCTAATTTTCTTGAAAAGAAATACAAATATCTGTTTTGATTGTTTATATTTGCCATATTCTTATTTTCTAGTAAGGAAAGTTCAGAAAAAAAGCACACAAAGACACAGGCAGAAGAGAGGGCAGGGTTTCTTGACTTGTGGTATCTGTGCTCCTCTTGGGAGAAAATTCCTCTCATAACAGCTTCATACTTCTCTTCTTTTAATGGTACAAAAATTCAACTCTGCAGACTTAAAAACAGCTGATATTGGAAATACACACAAATTGTCAGTGGGTAACCACATGTTACTCATACAAGCATCTTGTGTTGAAATATGAACATCCTCCCATAAAAGGAAAAACAATAAAAAGTTACATATATCACAACTTTAGGCCAAGGAATACATGGTTTAGAGGCATGCAAATATAAACTTCCTAGGTAGTAGCCTGGAAAAAGTGAAAGTTTATACAGCCAAGGCACTGATGAACAAGTCTGAGTACCATATATTTGTGACTATTAAAATTTAGGTAGTTGAATTTTTTTTTTGTCAGAAGGAGAGGAGGTTGCCACATAACACTGATAGCATCAATGGCACATCTTTCTTCTGGTCTCATGAAACAGATTAATTCTCCTCTTCAGAGTAGCTAGGTCAGAAAATGACCTCAAGATAATGATTATAAACATAATCTGGTAATTGTTCACTTATTTTAATGTCTACTGAGCTCCTCCTTGTGTCAGGCACTGTCTTGAGTACCTGGGATAGAGAAGCAAAAACATCAGCAAACTCCCTGGTCTCTTCTACCTCTCTGAAATTATTGGTTTCAATAAGTAGAGGTTCTCACTGTGTTCCCCACATTGCTCCCCATATGTTGAAAGGAGGAAGAACTACAAGTGTGGCTGGTTCTGGGAGTCTGGCAGAGTTCAGGAGCAATTTTGCCTGATATGTGCCAAATTACATTCACTCAGAGCATGTTTGTCCTCTCTTGTTTCCTGAACTCTGTGCTGCACAGCACATTGGTAGAGCAAGGTGGAGTGAAGCTAGCACATGTCTCAGGTCATATATGCAGGGGTATTTTCTGTTGGACCTATGCTTATAGTCTGCTCAATGGCAAACTCAGGTGGTGATCTTATATTCATTTTTGCATTAGGCTGACTCTCCAATGAGTTGTGGCATGGAATTAATTAACACAGCCAAGGTTGCAAAGTCTGATCCTCATCAAGAGCAGTCAACTTTAGGAAGAGGAAATTTCAGATATGTCTAAGAATTGTACAACCCTTTTGCTAATTCCTGATTATAACATGCTTGATATCTCAAAAGGCAGGCATCTTCTGACATCATCCCCCTATAATTCATGCCCTGTTGGGTATTGCCTGAATGAAGTGACTCATTTTTAAGGAATAGAATCCAGTAAAATCATGGGGTGTTACTTTCCTTATTAGGTTACAAAAAACTGACATATACTGATAAATACCATAAGTGCCTCATTATACTAAACTTAACTTTGATTTCCTACAATGCAGAAACCAATTTTGACCTGTAAAAACACTCTTTTTCTCCCAAAGACGGAGCATTACCTTTTTTAAAAGGTAAAGACTATCTGGGGATGGGAAGAGAGTGGGTGATAAATGGCCAACAGGAAAATAAATAAAAGTTAAAAACAAGCCCCAAATCCAAGAGCAGTCTGAAGTTGTAAGGAGTGAAGAGAGGGAGGTTGGTGTGTGATGTAAAAAGAAAGTATATCTGATATATGGGTTTTTTAAAAGCCAAGGTAGTTTCCTTAACTTTGCAAAGTGTTTTTTCAGTTTCTGATTTTATTGTATCTATTATATTTCTTTGCCAATCATGATAAAGGAAACCCACTATATATTGTTAGAACTATGCTGTTCATGGATGGATATAGAACTTTTCCTACCTTTAAAACAGATACTACCACAAAAATGGATGCACTGCCCAAGTCCACATTCACCCCAGAACTAAGTTTCTCCTTTAGGGCTCTACATGCTTTTACATTGGCCGTCTTCTTGAAGATGTCTTCTGTGAGTGGCCCCTGCTTGTTAATATAGAAAAGAACATTCTATGGAGAAGAAAATCAAAGATAAATACGTAACATTTCATGCATATAATCCTGAAGCACAAGCTTGACATTTTGACAGCTGGAGTTAAGCCTGTGAGCTTGAAGGAGTAAAGAAAATTTTAAAATATTTTTGAATCCCTAAATATATATATTCTTTCATGAATCCACTCTATACTTATATACTGAAATATTTTAAATATTTTTAAATCAGACTTGCCTTTTTAAATAATCTTAAACTTTTAAAATCAAGCCTTTCTGTCCACATAAGATTTCTGTTAAATTATCTTCTCCTACTTCAATATTCTCTTCTCATTATATCTTATTAGATGCACTTTCCCAAATATAAAAATATTTTTGCTATATTCCTTCCCTAATTCCTTATTACTCTTTAAGCAACTGTATACCCCACTCCTATGTAATTTATTTCTTTCCCTCTTTGAAAATCAGGCTCCAAAATTATCTCTCTGGGAAGCCTTCTTGAACTGTACTGTTGTATTCTCAGTGTTTCATTTCCTTATTCTCTATTTTCATGAACTCTGGAAGCAGTATAGAAAGATAATGGATGTTGGAGTCGTCAGATAATCCATGAGATTTAAATCTCTTATAAAATGTATTTGTTGTGCAACTTTGGGCACTATACTCAATTTTATTGAGGGTTTTCTTTTTCTCATTTGTAAAGTGGGGTACTGATAATTTAAAGTAAGCTCAAAATCTGTTATGAGAGGTGCAGCCTGGCATAGTACATAGTATGCACCTAACACAATGAATTTCTTCACATTTAGCATGTGAAGCATTGATATGTCCGGAAGAATATTGGAGACTCCAAAAATATTAATACTGATGATTTAATTTACTAATTCAAGATAACATAGGCCAAAGGTTATGAATTTCATTTAGCACATTCTGTTAGGATTAAAGGATTAATGTACACAAGAGGATCAGTCTTCATGCTTATGCTTAAGCACTTGAAACACAAATTAAACAAATGTCAGATCTTCTGAGAAGTAAGATTGATTAGCCTCAGCTGAAGAAGTGTTTGAAGGAGAAATGTATAGTACATACTCAAGGAAGATGCTGAAAGGAGGATAACTGGAGTCTTAGATTTGTACACATAGATGCACAATCTCATTCATTTGAATAGATACATGTGGGTCTCTGCTGAAATGAGTAGAATGAGAAGTATTAAATTTTCAGTGTCTGACTTCGGATTCTGCAATAGCTCAAAGAATTTTATTCTTTGAAGTAATATTAACAAAGCTTCTTAGACAAGGCAAGGGGTTGTAAAATAATTTCTCCATTTGGACATATTTGAATGAAAACAGTTAACCTCCCAGACTTGCCTTGCTCAACCTCTCTCCTTGGGAGAGCTACAGAATGCCCAAAGAAACCTACCAGAAGATTGGGTGGGAAGCTTGTCATTCTCACAAACAGTTGGGAGAGAAGCTCCAAAGAGCTCTCTTGGCTTGGGAGCTGGTGGAGCCAAGCAGGAATTGTCCTGAGGAGAGCCAGAACCCCATAAAAAGGTCAAGCTCATGGTGGATGGTCTCGTTTTCACTGTCTTCTGGCCTGAAATTAGATTATTAGACATAGCAGAAAGTTGTAGTTTCATTTATATACCCTATTTCTCACCTCTTCCATTTAGAAGATGTTAATTGCTATGATTAAAAGAGAAATTAAATCATTTATTGCATAAAATTTCCCACATTCTGGAATTGGCTGATGGCATCTTTGTGAAGTTAACGTGTCCTTTTTTTACTTATTCTATAAACTGATAGTTATATCTAGAGGCTTGATCAGAGTCAGGTTCAATTTTTTTGGTGGTAACACTTTCCAGATCTTTCCATTTACTTCCTATTGTATTGCATCTGGAGGCACTTCACATCCAACTACAATAGATTACTGATATTATAAGAAAGATCAGTCAATTTAGGTGTCAGACCCCACTTTTACAAAACAGCTCAAAACATTTGATATACAAATCAAGTTGTGTTTGGTAAGCTTCAACCATCATTATAATTGATCTTTTCTCTCTAGATATCCTGATTGGCTTTCTGATTACCCACCCATGGTGAAAACTCTCCCTCAGCCAAGGGATCTGCCTTTCATATCACACCCTGCCTAATCCCACTTCTCTGTCAGCAAGGAAGCCTCTATGTTGAAGGGCCCAAGTGGCAGGAACCTCCATGGATGACATGACTTCACTCTCTATAGCCCTGTTCCTTGGCAAATAGTTCTAAAATGCTGCCTTGATGATAAGATATCAGGTTGTCTTGTTTCTTGTGACACCTCACCAAGCTACCCAGAGATAATTGATTTTTACCTTCCCATCAATCCCTGTTCAAGGCATGTCTTAATTAGTCTACTAGAGTTCTTTAAGAGTGGAAACATATTGGAAAACTTCAAATGAACATGCTGGGAGAACAGTTCCTTCAGAGATGATGGAGACACAGATGTTTGGAGTGTTGTCAGAGAGAGCAGATGTCTAGACATGGGCAGAGTCCCAGCAGACATCATTATGTGCCTTCCTATGAAATGCTAAGCAAGCCAGTACCCAGAGTTTTCTTCTGGAGAAACTAAGTGAAGGCCCACAGATGCTTAGAGAGGAGACCTCTGACATCAGAAGCTGGGAGCAACAGAACTGGGAACAAGAACTAGCAGACAGCAGCCATGTACTTTCCTAGATTAGCCTTCCTTGAGCCAAGGTATCATTATCTGGATGCCTTAGTTGCACATATTTATGACCTTAGACTATGAAATATGTAACTTCATAAATATCCTTTTTAAAATCCTTTCCATTTCTGGTATATTGCATTCCAGCAGCTTTACCAAACTAATACAGTAAGAAAAAATATTGGCAAGAAGGAAGATTAAAACTCCCCTGACCATAAATGTTCAGTACAGTTCCCATCTAGACATTGGCCTGAAGCAGACATGGAAAGTGAGCTTGCTATAGGGAAGAACTGAGAGATAATTCAGGCTTGAACTCTCAGCCCACTTCAGTTCAAACCCAAATTTGATTTTAGTTCAACTCCATACCTCTTTTCCACTTGGGTCCTTCCATTCCAGGTGTTTCTAAACCATGCATTCATTCATAACCTTCTGCTTTGACCTAGATACTTGGAAAAGCCCTGCAATAGGGATAGTGTGAGTTCCTGGGCTTTAGGAATCTCACATTGTAATGGCATATGTGGATATATATATAATTATAATAGGTATAAAATGTCACAAAGATACAGAAAAGAGAGTAACTATATGGAGAAATGGGGAAAAAATCTTCCTAGAAGTGAGTTAGATCTTGTGGTCAGAACTTTGAGTTTCTTTAAGCCTGATTTGGGCAGTGATTGAGTCTTTGCCAATCTGCCCCACATGGAGAATCATCTCTGTGTCATGAGTTTGTTTGAAAGAATGGAGACATAATCAGGGAAAAGGAACTTGCAGAAAGAGAAGTGGCTCACCTCTTGCTTGCTATCTCTGGGATGAGTGTCTGGGCTTCAGGATGAACTGAGTATACATTTCTGGAGATGAAAAATGATGATCCAGAAGGTAGGTGCCTTGGAAGGTGGAAGGAGAAACATTTCTTCAGTCCCTGTGGCAGGAGCTCAGTGGCTGGAAAATGGCTCATTTTTATTCCATAAGGACTTTCATGTCCTTCACAGAAAAATGTTAAAATATAGATTTAGAGCAACTATGATGGGTATGATCAAAGCTACAATACCGGGCGGGCCACGGTGGCTCAGCGGCAAGAACGTTTGCCTGCCATGCCAGAGAACCCAGGTTCGATTCCCGGTGCTGCCCATGTTAAAAAAAAAAAGCTACAATACTGTGAGTTTGGTAGCTGCCCTAGTGCATGCTGCAGTTAACATGGACTTCTGGAAGAAAGAAAAGCTGTACCTTTTCTCAAGGGGGAGACCTGACATTATGCAGCTGCCAAAGCAAAGGAGTTTAAAAAAGTAAACAGAAAAGAATCCTTAAACATATAGCCTTGATTGGAATACATATAACAGACTGAGCACTGGACATTATGGACTTTTGCAATGTTTCTATCTGAGAACATTTAACATCTTCTAGTTTCTGCCTTGATGCTAACTAGATTTGTACACCTTTAGTAAATCACTTGACTCCTCTGAGGCTCAAATTTACTATTTCAAATACTTATACCACCTATCATGTTGACTTATAGGTATCAAATAAAATATATTAATAAGCATTTAGGTTAATATTTTTTAAACAGTTAGGCTATCAATGTTGAGAATCAGAATCATTATGATTACTTTTCTTTAGCACGAGATGTTTAATAAACACACATTTCATTACTTTTTGCTAGTTCTATAGCTAGACCTATTCAAGATCAAGGGATGAAGTTTAGGGAGTAGAGTAGAGGTGGAGGGGAGGATGTCTGTCTTAAAGCTGATACCCTCTAAGGGTGACCATCATAGGCAATGATTAAAAGCAATACTGTAGGGTGTTGGAAACCCAGAAGCAACTGTACAATGGTATTTAAAGAGAGGAAAACTGAATCCACAATTGTCAGGAGATGACTGCCAAGCAATTTGGTTTTGCATGCATTAAATTTCTTCCCTATATCAAATTGCAAAGACGTTGAATGAGATATACTTTTACAGATTTAGATTTTAAGGAATAGAGTAAAAGTTCTCTATCTTCTGTTTCAGGTTTATTATTGAAAGTATCATAGTGAGCTCTTGCTTTTCACTCTCACTGGGCATAGATACAATGTCAATATTCAGGAAAACAAGAATTACAGTAACTTTCATATTTAAGGCAGAAAGAAGATTCTATGAAAGCAATAAACTGCAACAAATTCATCAGGACAACCAAGAGCTAATCTATAATTGAGGAATGAAAGCACATTAAAATATGCTGTATAGAATGGCTGACTACAGATCCACTGTGAATTACAATTCTTAGGACTCCTTAGTGTCAGTGGTGGTGTGGTGTGTGAAGCTGTTTTCAGCCTAAAAGTTACCATCTGCCTGTTTCACTCACTTTATTGCTGACTTTTACAAAAACATCAACATTAATAAAAATATGAAATGGGTGGGAAGATTTTTATTCTCAGATATGTACATAGTGACTCTCTGACTTTAAGACTGAGAATGTACATTTTATAGGAAAAAAACTGGTGTTTTATTCAAATAACTTGAAACATCCTAAATTACACAGTAATGACCTCACAGGATTGTTGAAATGATTAAAAGAGATCATGTGCCTAAGAGAGAGCATTCAAAATTTCTAGGAGAAATCACCATTACCATTACTAGCTACAAGAGCTGCTGAAGAACCTGTCCCTTCCTTTGTTTCAGTTGCTCTATTTTTTTAACCACTCTGTATGCATTTTCTAATGCAACTTATAATTTTTCTATTTTTAGTTAAATTGTTCCAATAAGCACTTCAGGTAAATTGAAATCTATTCAACAATAACTTTTCAAGAACAAATGCTGCAGAACATCAGTCTGAGAAATCATAAACAAAAAATGGATCTGACAGTAAAAACTATTGGTGTGTATATACAATTACCTCATTTTATAAATGGTTCAAGAGAAGTGCTGGGTGATAAGGTGTTAATCCTTAGACTTGTATTAAGAGGCATGGCTAGATTTGAGAAGATTCTCTCAAAATACAGGCTGCCTGATTGTTAGGAAATGGAACAGAGGAATTCAAGACTGGAATATGAAAAATAAATGTATGGAGAAAAAAATCTGAATACATATTGCTTTTATACCAAAACCATGCAGAGTGGTTGTCAAGAGCTTTGTTTGCCAAAAGAAGAAAACAGTGAGGAATAATTAAATTTCTCTCCCCAACTGTACCAAAACTTGCTAAATACAGATTTTTTATTAGTGACTGTCATAAGCAAGTGCTAGGTAACTATTAAATTTATGAATGAATATAGTATGAGATTTTACCTATAAGAGTGTTTAAGGTTAAGATAAAACAACAAATACTTAGAGACTTTCAAATTACAGTTTTCAACCCAAACAACCCAACTTTAGATGTTTTCTGACACTCACCAGTGAGATGGTATAGGGCCTCTTCCTTGCCAAAACCAACCTACATCTGATAAACTTTCTCAGAGCCCTTGAAGAAAAAGGAATTAAGCACCACTACAAATTTTTCACAGTAGATACTTGAAGAGAGAACCATTTCCTTAGCGTTTCTACATTTCAAAATGAAATAGTATAGGAACCTGTGTGAATGCAATTCAGTCCATCAGGGCAGCCCCAATATCTTAAACTAATAAGTGCTCATTTCAGCAACCACTGCCTTTCTTCTAGCCTCCAAAAGACTAGCCTTGTCCCTTTCAAGAGGATAGGGACTTGTGGAACAATAATATAATAGCTCATTTTGTGCGTGGCCCATGAGATATGAAATCACATTTATGTCCATTCACTAAGGAAGAAAAGTCTAATTTCTTGGAAGTTCTTCCTTCTGCTGTTCTCCAGACACCGGTAAAACATTGGGAATTGCCTTATACTCCTTCCCAGATAAACAGGTTACATGGAGAGCCACATATCCTGATGTAATGATATCTGGGCTAAGTAAACTTGAAAGCATCATAAGCTCATCAGCTCTGAGACAAATGCTCAAGAAGCCTTGAGAAGATGAGCAAAGTGAAATCAACCCACTCACTTATGTTTACATGTTCCCATTATGGGGAGAAAAGAGCCAATGACAGTAAGCAGGAGAACAGGTCAGAAGCTGAAAACAATTATCCCCATTAGAATTACCACCCTGCAATACTGGATATCTGATTTTGCTGAATTATTTCAAAGAATCCTCCCAAAGAGGATGAAGGAAAAATAGGATCCCAGTGGAGTGGTAGGTCACCTGGCACCCCTAGATTCCTTACTAAAAACCAGGGTCTTGCTTTTACAAAAGAAGGTCCCACCTGTGAAAGCCAACACTCACATGCACATGCACTTACAGCTAAATCTTCTCAAAACTGCACTGCAAAATGAAAGTGAGATTAATAAAAATCTCCCCTCCTTCTTAGGGTAAGGCTGGGAACATTGCATTGGAATCTTTAGAACAGGCATATCCAAATATCTCCTGATCTTCATTAAAATAGAAATGATTTCATGTCTCATGAGTCTGATCACTTTAAGCAAAGGAAAAAAATGAAATAAAATGAGCCGTTTCTTTAATCGTACTCCATTTCTCCTGTCCCTACTCCCAATCCACTGACTCTCATTATTTGTCTTTCCAAGACATATTTATTATAAAGGTTAGAAATAAATGCAATGGTGTCTGCTTTATTCAGTGCATATAAATTCAATTTTATTTTAAAGATATTACTATGTCTTGTTAGTAAAAAAAAATCATGGATTTCCTATGTGAAAATCTGTTACCCTCAGATTTTAAGGAGCTTTATATTACAGCTGGATCAGGTAAAACTTAAATACATATCTTGTAATCATATCATGTCACAATAGCAAAGCACATTCACATTTACAGAGGATTTTATATAAGGTGCCATGCTCTACAAGTATTCCCTTCCATTTCTGTCCAACTGGATGTTACTGTCTTTAATAAAACTTCTCAGTTGTGGCTATGTGGTGTTGGTATAGCAGGAAAACCCTGAAACTCCTCCCTTCTCATTCCCAACCTCTTCTTCATCCTCAAATAGCCCCATCCCCACCACTGGAACAGTTCAAAATCTCATGCTAGGCCTACAAAAACATAAAGAAGCAGATCCTAAAAGCAAAGAGAGATTGGAGTGATGTGCACCCATGGTATCATTCAGAACATATCTTCCTCTTTATCAGTGCATGAGAGAATCAACTGACTCATTCTCAGGACAGGTGATATGTGTTATTTATGTCAAAGCGAACTACAAGACATGTCCTTTATTCATCACCCTGACTGAATCTTGGAGTGGTAACCAGAATAAGTATTAAAAAAGGGAAGGAGGGGCGGCTGCTGTGGCTCAGCAGGCAGAGCTCCAACCTGCCATGCTGGAGGTCTGGAGTTTGATCCCTGGTGCCTCCTGCCCATATGCAAATTAAAAAAAAAGAAAGGGAAGGAGACAGGACAAGAGATACAGGAAGAGTCAAATAGAGAAGACTAGAACTTTCTCATTAAGAATCATATAAACATTTTATTGCATATGCATAAAACATAAACAATAAAAATACACATTATTATGAACACTTTCAAATTAAGGTCCAATTTAATTGCTGTGGCTTTCAGTTTATATGAGAATTTCTGAAAGGAATACAAGAAGAGCCCCCATGAATAAACTAATACAATAGTTTTCCTGACTTCAATTTCTGAACTTGGGGAAAATATAACTTTGATATCTAATAAATGACTGCCTTATGATGGGAGAAATAATATACACACAGGCACAAATGTAAGAATCTCAAAAATCAAGGTTGGTTTTTAACTAAAGACAGCTTGCAGGTAACTTACAGTTATTCTTAGCTTTGGTAATATCTTGTTGATAATGTCCTTAGTTGTGTCTGAATTTGTTGCTATTATAGTTGTCGACTGTCAAAAAAGAATGAGATAATCAGCTATAAGAAAACTATTTTAAAGCAGGTGAGGAGGTAATTATTGTTAAGTTATTATTTATATTCTAAAGTTATGATTTCCTTATTGATAAAGTCAACCACACTTCCTTTATGTAATATGAAGCCATGAAAAAGCACTTCACTAAAACGCATAGTTATATAGAGTCTGAAAATGAAGGGTCGTAGCACAGATACAATAGTTTAAGTAAGAAAGAAAATGACTGCAAATTCAGAGAGAGCACAAGGCTTTGTCCTCAATACTTTGATGTTATCTAATTCCATAATGGAGAATATAATTTAGAAAGGAGAGAGCTGTATCCTTTCTTGCTCCTCTTGAGTTTTACTTTTATAGTATGGCTTTATTTCTTTTTTGCATCACACATTTAATTTAAGTAAAAAAGAAATAGAAACATTGTTGAGAACTGTTGAGACTGTCAAATAAAGCCAATTGCTCTAGAAACAAGATGGATAATTTTTAAAATCTAAGTTCCACTCCCAATTGTGTTAGTGAATAGGGCATCTGTATATCTTTTATTACAGCTCATATTGAAAAAGTGCATCCTAAAAATAACTACTTGCAGAAAACTTTAGGATTCCAAGACAATATCTGTCAAATGCTCTGAATTCCAAAAGACATTATATTAAAATAATGTGTAATCGAGACCACTTGCTATATACATAGTATACATAATATTAGATGATTCCACCATGAAGGGTGTGTCCTTTGATAAATATTGCTTAAAAAGGACAAACAAGAAGCAGAAGTGGACACACAGACACTCATAGGCCTTAAAACAAAAATTGTGTGTAAAACAAAGTAAAAGGAAACCCTTTATACAATTCATCACTTTACCCTTTCATTGCAATTTTTTTTCTTATAGGTCCACTTCTTGAAATGCAGATGACCCTGAGAGTTATTTGCTAATTGGATTTTAACAAGAAAGTCATCCTAAGTAGATTGATTCTGAACCATGCTACATGTACCTCTAAAGAAACTGAAAAAGTGTCTCAAAGTCTAATAGCACAGCTCAGGGAAACCAAATTCAGGAGTTTTAGTGTTCCCTATTGCTTAAATGTCTAGGAGGATTCACACTCTTGGCTTTAGGTTCGTATTTAATTAGTAGTGAAGATTTTGTTTTCTTTTAATGTCTAAAAGTCCATCAAATTTAAAAGAACTCATCCATGGCATCTTTTGTAACATGAAAAATCTTTTCTGAAATGCTAAATATCATCCCTAATTTACTTGATTTGTGACATAATGGCTTTTTCTTATCATGTAGAATAATGTACATTCAAAACAATAATTACAGGGATAATGTATTTCTTTCCTGCATACTATTGCTTTTTCTAGAGAAAATAAGCTCCAGTAGATAGAGATCTTTGTAAACAAATAACTTAAAGAAATATCCTGTTACATCATATAATTTGAAAAAGTTGAAATGTGATTACTTTGTTCCCTATGAGATAAAGTGTTACTAATACATGAGGAACCAGGAAAATGTGACCAGTTCTCACTGGGTTAAGACCAACTCTGAGATGATCTAGATGTTCAAATTATGAGACAAAAAAGAAGCTATTACAACTATGTTCAATGATAAATTTGAAAATGTTCTTTAAGTAAGGCACAATAAAGGCATATTTGGATTAAAAAACACACTAAAATTTGTAGGCAGCAGAATTGCCAAGAAGAAATGCTAAGGAAAGTTAGTTTCTTCAGGGAGAAATGGAACAGAGTAAGAGGGAAACTTGGATTTTCAACAATGAATGAAGAGCATTAGAAATGCTTATTTTATATAAAATAACCTCAATAAAGCTGCTCTTAAAAAAAGACTTCAAATTGATTTTCCATGAAAATTTTGAATGTAACCAACTGCCTCAATGGAAAACAAAGCAGACAGAGACAAGGACATACCTTGCTACAGGAGAACTCTTTAGTCTTATCTCTCTCAAGAAGGGACTCTGCTACTTGGAAACAGGTCAGATCTTTTTATTTTTGTTGTTGGTCAGGAAAGAACTACTTTGATGACCCAATGGCCCCTTTTTCTAGCTACAAATCCTCTTTTGTGTGAAATACAGTGGATGTAAAGTATGACAAAACAAAATGCCATCAAAATATCTGGATTATGAAGAGTCAATCTTATTCATTATTGTGAATAAAAATAACTGTGGCAAAAGCCTTGATTTTTTCCAATAACATAAACAAAACAGAGTAGGTAGAAACATATTGCTCAATTTAAAACATCATAACTCTCAGCTCTATTCAATCCCTGACAATCTTCAGAATGAAGGATATTTCAAAAATTATGCTGTATCTGAAATGATATTAAATGCAATACCTGATCCCAGGGTGGATCCTGTACTATAAAGGTAAAAAGCTGTAAAGGACATTGTAAGGCCAATTGGCAAAATTGAAACATGAATAGAACATTAAAGCATTATAGCAGTTAAATTTACTAATGTTGCTAACTGTGTGATAACTATATAAGAAAATATGTTTATTCTTAAGAAATACATAAATATTTAGAAAAAAAGGGCCATGGGATATTTAACTACCTCAAGACAACAATAGGCATGTAAATACAAGCATATATAGATAGAAACAAAACCAATGATATACAGGGAAATGTTATCAATAGATGAATATGGATAAAGGGTTTTTAGGGATTTTTTTGTACTATTTACTTTTGCAACTTTTATGTAAGTCTAAATGATTTCCAAATGAAATGTTAAAAACAAACAAAAATTGGAATCAAATGAAACCACTGATCTGTAAATAGTGACAATTGGAGATAAAATGTTTAATTCTAATATGGAATGCTTGCTTGTGGCAATCACTTTATGAAGGCCTTATGACTGGCATTAGAAGGATCCAGAGAATCAGTAAGGTTATTTCACATGCAATTTGCTTTCAGATCTTAAATACTTCAGCAAACAAGGATTCTTCTCATTTCATATTCCCTAAGGTTTATTTTTTATGTATACAAAGGCATACATGTATACAGGAAAGTATACTTTCCACAGTGACTGATTCTCTCTCTCTGTCTCCTTCACTTCCCCCCCTTCTCTAATTCTACCTTAGTGGGGGATGAGGAATTTAACTTTTGTGTATTTTTAGGTTTTAAAACACTTACACAAAATTAATTCAAAGATATGATTCTTGTACAAAGAGTGTTTAAGCCCATGGTACAGGGGGAAAACTGCTATTGCATGCTATGAGCTATGCTGTAAAGGAAATCATCAGCACTACCACAGTAACAGCAGAGGAAAATAATGGGGGGAGGGACAAGAGTTAAGAGGAAGTTTAGATCTCATATCTGGCAAGGGTGTGTTTATTGGTTTTCTCTGTCTTGGGAACAATGAAATTATCTAAAATTGAGAATGCTTATGGGCTGTGGACTTTGTGCCTTTTATATAGTGCCCAGTGAATGCAGGTGACTGAAGGATGCACTGATGGAGAGGCAGAATGGTGAATGAGAGTGTATACTTATGAATGAAGGCTGTGCTGTTACATAAAAGAACATTGTCATGAGGCATGCAGTGATGTAAATGAACATGTGGGATATTTGGTGAGATAAAATAAGCAAGAAACAAACAAACAAGCAAAAAACAATGGTATGGTCACCTTTAGAAAATGCTTATAGGAAAACAGGGGCTTAGATTGTAAACTTTCAGAGCAGACACATTAAGTCCAGAGTAATGGTTATTATTTCTGGATTCTGAGAAGTTATTTTGTTTATATAACCTGACATTTTGTGATAAGAACAAAGCCAAACAGGTTGGGGTTAAAGTAATTCAGGACATAGGGGTAAAGAAGACAGTGCCTATATTTTAGAACCACACCTACTCTTTGAGACCAATAGAAGAAAGATTTATTTGATCTGGGACAGAAATTTTCTGTACTGCATAATCTAATTCAACCTACCTGTATAGCTCATTTGAGCAACTGAAACACACAGAATAAGAAAGAGGTCCTTTAATCCTGTATAGATTACTGTAATGCCTGGAAACATCTTAGACTATGTTAACCAGATAACCAAAAAGTATTGGCAAAGTCCCCTGAGGGAGGGGAGAAACACTATGGACCTATCAAACCTTACCATCAGGGAATCCCCTGATATAGTGTCAAATTTGAGGGAGACCCAAATCAATAGGCCATGCCCTCCATCATGAGGCTTACTCTTATGAAGTTTATGTAGGTAGCATAGAAGCTTAGGATACCTATAGGCCTAAGGGTTACTTCTGGAGGACCTCTGTTGTTGCTCAGATGTGGCCTCAGTCTCTCTAAGCCCAACTCTACAAGTGAAATCACTGCCCTCCCCCTATGTGGGT
>PVIY010008094.1:0-78576 GCA_004026745.1 Myrmecophaga tridactyla | reverse complement strand
GGTTTCCTGTAGTCAACATAAAGTTGAGTCTTGCTTTTTATCCACTCTGACAATCTCTGTTAATTGGTGTTTTTAAACCACTCACGTTTGAAGCGATTATTGATCTCACTGAAATAATATCTAAAATGTTTTGTAATTATTTTTTATTCATTTCCTTTGTTGTTGCTTTGTTTCTCCACATTTTTTTGCTTCTCTGGTTTAATTGAGCTTTTTTGATGATTCTAATTTCTTCTCATAGCATAAATATTGTATTACTTTTAATATTTTGAGTAGTTGTCATAGAGTTTGCGATATATATACTTCTAACTAATCTAAATTAATTAGATAACTAATTTTAAATGACACTTTACAGCTTCATCTGTATTGTGCTTACCTTATAATAGAATATTCACAATTTATTCTTCTTGTTCCTTATATATTGCTGTCATTCATTTCACTAATCAATATGCTATAATCACCCAATATATTGTTACTATTACTACTTTAAATATTTACCTTTTAGACAAATTAAGACTAAGAAAATGTAAAGATTTATTTTAACTTCCTTTATTCCTTCTCTGATATTCTTATTTCCTTTGTGTAGATCTGAATTTCTAACATGTTATTTTCCTACTGCCTAAGGAACTTTTAATATTTCATGCAGAGCAAGCCCGCTGATCATGAATTCCATTAGGTTTTGTTTCTCTGAGAAACTTTTATTTCTCTTTCACTATTGGAGGATAATTTCACAGAAGATAGAACTCTAGGTCAGTGTTTAGTTTGTTTTTAATTCTTTCAAGACTTTAAGAATCACATTCTACTCTGTTCTTGCTTGCATGGGTTGTTGAGAAGTCTGCTATAATTCTTAACCTTTTTTCTCTGTTGATAAGGTGTTCCCTTCACCCTCCAGCTTCTTAGAAGTTTTTATCTTTGTCTTTTGTTTTCTGAAGTTTGAATATGATATACGTAGTGTCTATTTTTTGTGTATATACTGGTAGGTGTTCTCAGACTCTCCTGGATCTTTGCTTTGGTATCTATCATTAATTTCACATAATTCTCAACCATTATTACTTCAAATTTTTCTTCTGCTTCTTTTTCTCTTTCTGCTCCTTCTGGCATTCTTATCCCACATGTAATACACCTTTTCAAACTATACCATATTTCTTGGATGTTATATTTCCTTCCTTCCTTCCTTCCTTCTTTCCTTTATTTTTTATCTTTGTGTTTTAGTTAAGGACATTTCTATTGATATATCTTTAAGCTCATTGATTCTTTCTAATGAAGAGCCAATCAAAGGCATTCTTCACTTCTGTTACTGATTATTGATTTCTTTCACTTCCTCTTGATTCTTTCTTGAGTTTCCATCTCTCTGCTTGAATTACTCATCTGTTCTTGTATCTGTCTACTTTTTTCATCAGGGACCTTAACAAATTAATCATAGTTAATTTAATTTCTCTGTAATTCTAAAATCTATGTCATATCTGAGTCTGGTTCTGATGCTTGCTTTGCCTTGTCAGACTGTTTTTCCTGCTTTTAACATGGCTTTTAATTTTTTTATTGAAGGACAGCCATGATGTATTAATAATAAGAGCTGAAGTAAAAAGACATTTAGGGTGAGGTTTTATGTTCACCTGGCCAAAGTTTGTTATATCTGTAAATGCCCAAGCTTCAAATTCTTCCAGTGCCTTTTCTTTCTCTGACTTCTAAGTGCTCTTCCTCTTGTAGAGTCTATATCTTGCAGCTCTTTAATCTGTAATCCACTGTTATTATACTGAGTCATGTTAGTGAGCAGGTAAGGTGTGGAGGAGGGAAAATGTTCTATAATTTTAAGATTAAATCTCAGGATTTTAATGGCTCTGAGCTGTGACATTCTCAAATGTTTATTAGCTTCTCCTACTCCACCTAACTATGCTGCTAGGTGAGTTAGGAAGTCTAGAGGGGGCTGGAGACTGAGACATGCCCTTCTGCTATGTGGGATAAGGCAACAGTCAAATCTTTTCTCCTGGAGAGTCAGCCTTTGTTATGGAAAATGCTTTGGGAGTATTTCACAATGGCTACTATTCTCTTCCTCATGCCAGAGACATGATAGCATCTTTATTGGATCTTCACTGTGAGAATCCAGTGTGGTTCCTGGAGGTAAAACCTACCTCTAGTGGTTTTAGTTTGGGGGCTCCACTAAGACTGTGTCCCCCAGGATATTATCATTCTCAGGCTAGTCCACATTCAGCCTCATGTAATTGGTCAACATCACCATTTAAGTGTTCTTGATAGGTTTTTATCCCAGTGGTTTCTGTTCCTTGTAAGCTGATCTCAGCTGTCGTTCTCCGAATTTAGTCATCTCTCTAGATTTCAGTGGTTTGCCCTGTGATCTCAGGTCTCTGAAGTCATTGCTGTTCAGTTACTTCAACTTTGCTTTTTTTGTTTTTTGTTTGCTTGTTTATTTTATGTGATTTTGTTTTTTGTTTTTGTTTTTTTTCTTTTTTTGTAAGGATGGGTTGTAATTTCCATGCCCTTTACTTTTCTAGGCTGAAACCAGAAGTCCATCAGCTCTTTTTTATACTTTTCCATAAGCCTCATGAAACCTGAGAAAGGCCAGGAAATTTATTACCTAAGAGAGAAGAATAAGATCATTGACAAGTAGAGATCTTAGAAAACTGTCAATCTGTCTTTGTTCCCTCTATTGATTGCTTATTTTTTTTCCATATTTTTTACTCATCTGTCCATACCCTAGTTAAAGGGAGCATCAGACACAAGGTTTTCACAATCGCACAGTCACATTGTAAAAGCTATATCATTATACAATCATCTTCAAGAAACAAAGCTTTTGGAACTAGCTCTATAGTTCAGGTACTTCCTTCCAGCCACTCCAATACACCATAAACTAAAAGGGTGATATTTATATATTGCATAAGAACAATCTCCAGGATAAGCGCTCAACTCTGTTTGGAATCTCTCAGCCACTGACACTTTATTTTGTCTCATGTCTCTCTTTCCTCTTTTGGTCAAGAAGGTTTTCTCAATCTCTTGATGCCGGGTCCTGTCCATCTCAGGATTTCTGTCCTACATTGCCAGGGAGGTTTGCACCCCTGGGAGTCATGTCCCACATAGGGAGGAAAGGCAATGAGTTCACCTGCCATGTCGGCTTAAAGCGAGAGAGGCCACATCTGAGCAACAAAAGAGGTTCTCTAGGGGTGACTCTTAGGCCTAATTTTAAATAGGCTTAACCTATCTTTTGCAGGAATAAGTTCCATAGGGGCAACCCCCAAGATCTAGGGCTTGGTCTATTGATTTTGTTGTCCTCACTGCTTGCTAGAATATCAGAAACTCTCCAAATGGGGAAGTTGAATATTTCCCCCTTTCTCCACATTTCCCCAAGGGGACTTTGCAAATGCTTCTTTATTCAATGTCCCCGTCTCTCTGGGATTTATCAGGGCATCACACTAATCTGGACAAACCAACAAAATCTCATGCCCTGTTCAAGATTTCATGTACTATGGTGCTAACTAAACTGACCATGCAAGTTAAATTAGGAAATGCACTACCCAAAATATAAATTTTGCACCAAATAAACATCTCTCCTTTAAGTCTCACATGGAAGTTGAAGTTTTAAAACATGGATATCATCCTTTACCCAGTCTTCTGATATACCTTAGTCCTACCTATCCAGATCAGCTTCATTCAATTCTCTACTTGATGTCTGATCACTTTTTCAACTTTTTAAACAGTTCCTATATGGGGTAGTGTTGACTTTCATAGATTCAGAGCTCTCACTTTTTCAACTTTTTAAACAGTTCCTATATGGGGTAGTGTTGACTTTCCTAGATTCAGAGCTCTAACTCTGAGTCTTAGGTGTCACATAAATACTCAAAGTTTCTGGGAAAAACCATGTTATATACAAACAGCTCAGTATCTCAGAATTTAGAATTAACAGTTAGACCTCCTTAATATATGTGACTGCTGTAAGAGCTTACAATCTTGGACACTTTACAATAAGCCCCAACCTGATAACCCATGCTCTTGACTTTAGTTCACCGAATTTTTATATTATAGTTAGTCCATATGATTGAGGCATGATAATATTTGTCTTTTTGTTCCTGACATTTCATTCAACATATAGCTCTTAAAGTTCATTCATCTAGTTGCATGACTGACAACTTCATTCCTCCTTGTGCCACTCAGTAGTACATTGTTTGTATACACCATAGTTCTGCCTTTTATTCCCCAGTTGTTGTACCCTTAGGCCACCTCCATTCAGTGTGGATCATGAATACTGCTGCCAGAAATATCAGTGTGCAAATGTCCATTCATGTCCCCACATTCAGTTCCTCCAGATATATACTGAGCAACTGTGGATCATATGGCAACCCCACCCCTAGCCTCCTGTGGAATCACCACACTACCATCCAAGGGGCTACCTCTCATTTCCCTACCAACAGAATAGGTACATCTATCTCTCTCGCCACATTCTTTCTAGCACTTGTTTCTCTCTGACCATTTTTAAACAGTTTTATTCACACATCATACAATCCAGCCTAATTGTATAGACTTGCCTTGCTACCATACTCTATCTGAAGACATCTCTTTTTCTTCCACACAGAATCCATACCCCTTTCCCAATCCCCCTGCCTGCTAAATTCAGTTTTAGCACAATGCCTTTGTCGTGTTTAGTGGAAGAATAGTACAATGTTATTGATGACACTAGATCCTAGCTTACTTTGATTACACTTTTTCCTAAATACTAGCAGTCAATGAGAGGGAGGGGTGAGGGGTATGGTATGTATGAGTTTTTTCTTTTTTCTTCTTTTTTCTGGAGTGATGCAAATGTTCAAAAAATTATCATAGTAATGAATACACAACTATGTGATGATATTGTGAGACATTGATTGTATACCATATATGCAATGTTGGTATATTAAGAATGTTTCTGTGTTTGTATGTTGTTTTAATAGTAAAAATATTTTTTTAAAAAAGAAAACTGTCAAAAATGTCTTTAATTTTCTCTTTGAGTCATTGGGTCACATTTTACTGGATACTATGTGTCTGAAAGCCATCTCAGATTCTTCCTGGAATGAAACAAGAGCCGAATAAAATATTTAACATTTTATTTTTTAAATATAAATTATTTTTAAACATAAAAAAATATAATGTTTTTTATAATTCCACAAAATTAAATACAAAAGTACATAAATATATCTAGGGTCTTACGTATACAAATAAATGTCCAAGAGTGTAAATCTGCTGGAGGACAGATATGCAAATAAAGAAAACTAATGGGATGTGGTAAGTATTCCAATAAAAATTCCATGAGAAAACAGGAGAGTGAGACATTAATTATGCTAAAGAATCAAAAATTGCTAGAGAAAAGAGGAGAGATTTCATCTTGGCCTTTCAAAACAAATGTGAAATCGGCAAATGACACACCTTATTCTCATTGTTCATCCTGTACTATTCTTGACTTCAGCAATTCATATCTTCATCAGAACTCCAATTTCCTTGTCTATAGCCTAACACAGAGAAAATGTTGCTGACCTTCAAATATGTAACTGAATCCATTGCCTTCCTTGAGTAACAGATGTTGGAATATATTAACAGATCAATATCCAGGGTCCCAAATACCACAGCAAGTCATGCTTACAAATCATTGTTTATTTTGCAGGGCTAAGCAAGTTTTGTAGTCTTATGACACAATTAAAAATAAGAGCACTAAAAGAAAGCATTTGTCACAGTTTAGGCTCTGCAGAAGACAGAAATTGTAGGCCTTTGTCCCCTTTCTTGAGGAATATTATTACATTCCCTAGTGGGATAATAAAAAATCTCCCACCCAACAATATCAAATGAGGGTGAAAGAACTTGGCTTTTCTGGGGCTCACAACAGATTCAAACCAGCACAGTAGAGCTTTATCAGTTTGTATTTTTTTCCTAATATAAACTGTAGCTAAGGAATGAAAAGGAAATAGCACAAGGCTTAGGTAGTATAATACTAATTAAAATTAGAAACTTCAACTGCCTTGTAGTCATAGAAAGAGCAAAGTGCTATGACAGAGAACACGATAGGAAAATATTATAAAAGATATAATAATACAATTATAAAAGAAATTGGCATATGTTTAGACTCCAGTAATAAAGTCACGAAGTGCTCACATAACAGAAAAATGTGACTTGTTCTATAGAAAACCTGCAAGGAATGAGATCATTATTACAAATATATCTACATTTGAGAACTTAATTCAAGTTAATAATTAATCAAATTTTGTAAACATTAAAATTATGTGATTTGAAATGATGTGATAAAAACATTCTTAAAGACTCACTGTATGAGCAAGATTTGCAAAGAAAATGTGAATAAAAAAATCTGTTGATGCTTACAAAGAACCACATATTTTCATGGGAGATGCCATAAATGAATTGCAAATTCATGGTATGCAGACAGCAAAGTTAATTTTCTCTGAAAAAGAGATATGTCTGTCATTCTTTGCTTGCATCTGTGAACTAAGCTTTAGAGCTTCAGTGGTTTATAATAATGCTGTTATTTTAATATCATCTGAAACTTTTCAATATATTATGGCAGGAGTTTGTAATCCATGACAAATTCAGCCTGCCATATGCTTTTGTAAATAAAGCTTAATTTTGGAACACAGCCACACCCATTTGGTCATGTATCATCTACATATGACTAGTTTTGTGCTACAATGGTAAAGTTGAGTAGAGAGTGCATGGCCTTCAAAATCTAAAATATTTAGTATCTGGTCCTTTTACAGAAAACATTTGCCAATCCCTATCCAATAGCAATGCGATGCTATCATTCCTTAAGCTGCTATGGTATTGCCACTGACAATATTGAAAAATGCATCCCCAAACCTAATACTTTGGAATGGATGTTTCATGGGCCAACCCCATTAGTGTATGTGTGGTTAATGTGCAGACAAATCCTCAGTATATATTAGAAATAATGCTGAGACAATGAAAATAGCCACCTTAAAATCAAACAGATTATTTATAAATATATTTAGTCTGGAAATCTAAAGTTCTATTAACATCTATTCTTATGGAAAAAAATTAGTCTTGGATTGTGCAAATGTTGAATATTGGGATGTCTCCAAGGCCAAACTTCTAGCATATAAATGAAGCTGTTCACTATTAATGGGCCACCTTTTTTTTGATATGCCCTATATGCTGACTCAAAGTCAAGTGTGCTTTCTGCCACAACATGCTAACCTCATTATGCAGCTTGCAGTTTGAAATGAAAAAGCTAAGTTTTTATTACTTCATTGGATTTTTCCTTCTAAAACCATACATGGCATGCTTACATAAATATAATTTGATTAAATGGATTGATTTTGATAATCCAAGACTTTGATAAATTCATTTGTGTATGCTGTTTCCTCTTCCTGGAATTCCTTCCCAAGCTTCTCTACCTAGAGAAATCTCAAAAGCATTTAGGACAGTTTAGTTTTATCTGCTTGGAAACCTTTGCACAGTCCCATTTCCCAAGGATGGCTCTGTTCTCTCTCAGCCTTGCAGAAGTGTTGCAATTCCACACATTTCTGTCTTCCCTCCTGGACCATAAGCACGTGGTGATGTGGACCTGACATCGTCTCTATTATTCTCATGGTCTTGCTTATCTGATGCTCAGGACATTCTAAATGCAAACTTCCTAAAGGAATTCTTTTTGTGTATTTCAAATATCTCAAGAGAATGTGTCCAATAATGATTTTTATTATTATCCCACCTACCATGGAAATATTCTTGAAACATAAATCTCAACCATTAATTTATCTGTTCTAAACATTTCTAAATGTTTAGAAAGCCTAAAAAAATCAGTTTGGGATAGAAGAGAATTTATTCTATTTTCCCTCAATTATTAAGATACTACAATTAATAAGAAATTTGGAAACCACAAAAAATTTTAAATTATTATTCAAGTCCTACCATCCAAAATAGCTGCTGTTAAAACCTGACTACTTTTTACTATACCTTCTTTGAAGTTAAATCATTCACGCCCTGTGGACATCATCTTTCAAGAGTATACATAACTGAGAATGAAGACGGTCATACTGCTTTCACATTAAATAGTCTAATATATTTCTAATTACTTTAAGTGGTCATGTTGCATTTAATAAAAAAACTATCACCAATTATTTTTTTCAAGGCGATTTCTGAGCTTCAGGCTGTAGATTTACATTAGCTTGTTTGTTTTTCAGTGAAGTTGGTTAATGAGTTTCTGTAAGCATGCCATGTACTCATAAAGGAAATATTTATTTTCATATAGTGTAACCACCAATCATAAGACAACATTCCTGCCTGCATATCAGTCCTTTCTTCTGGCTTCAATTTCCTTCTTCAGAGAGTATATCCTTTAGAAGTTTATTTAGTGAGAGTCTGTTGGTAGTAAACTCTGTGCTGGTTTGAAAGGATGTATGCACCCTAGAAAAGCCATGTTTTAATCAAAATCCCATTTCGTAGAGGTAGAATAACCCCTATTCAATACTGTATGTTTGAAACTGTAATCAGATCATCTCCCTGAAGGTGTGATCTAATCAAGAGTGGTTGTTAAACTGGATTAGGTGATGACATGTCTGCACCCATTTGGGTGGGTCTTGATAAGTTTCTGGAGTCCTATAAAAGAGGAAACATTTTGGAGAATGAAGGAGATTCAGAGACAGCAGAGAATGCTTCAGCACCATGAAGCAGAGAGTCCATCACCCAGCGCTTTGGAGATGAAGAAGGAAGATGCCTCCCGGGGAGCTTCATGGAACAGGAAGCCAGGAGAGAAAGCTATGTGCCCTTCCAGCTGAGGGAGAAACCGTGACTGTGTTCACCATGTGCCTTCTTGGATGAGAGAGAGACCCTGAACTTCATCAGCCTTCTTGAACCAAGGTTTCTTTGCCTGGATACCTTTGATTTGGCATTTCTATAGACTTGTTTTAATTGGGACATTTTCTCAGCCTTAGAACTGTAAACTAGCAACTCATTAAATTCTCCTTTTTAAAAGTCACTCCATTTCTGGTATATTGCACTCTGGCAGCTAGCAAACTAGAACATTCTGTTATTGCATATTTTAAAAAGTGCCATTGTTTTAAAATGATGATATATTGGGGGGAAGGGATTCTTTATTCTCAGTTATAATTTCTTCATTCCTTAACATTTAAAGTATAAAGTAGAATACAAAGATAATGATAATTTCTATTTTATTGCTACTGATGATTTTTTCAGTTGGTACAATTTTTCCTCCTTTATATCCAATATTTATTTCTCTTTCACTGTTTCTCTGGCATTATGCACATTCATCATGATGTCTTCAGGTGTGGGCTTCTTTTAATTGTTTTTCTTTCTATTCATCATCTTTGGAATTCATTATGTTCTAAAAATCCATGAATTTTTGTTCTTCATTAATTCTGGATAATTCTTAGCAATGAACACATTTACTGTTCCCACATCCCATGCTCTATTTTTGGAAATTCAATTAGATGTATTTTCATGTTCTCAATATTCTTTATGTAACTTGATTTCTCCTTAGTATTTTCCTCTTTTCTTTCTATGCATTCTACTTCAGGTAAATGTTTCAGGTCTATCTTTCAGTTCAGTAATTATTTTTCAGGTATATCTTATATGACATTTAACACATTGTGTAGGGGCATTTCATTTTAAAGACTTATTTTCATTTTAGCAGTCATAGTTGGTTATCTTCAACTTAAGTATAGTTTGTAGCATTTTGTTATTTTCTTTTCATTTTACAGCTCATCTTTTATTTCTGTAAACAATTTAAATATAGCTATTTCATATTTTGTATTCTATGCTTCCATTATCTGAACATCCTGTTTCTCTTGGTGCTTACTCAGGGTGACTGTCTCTTTATGTGCTTAGTAATTTTGGATTGGGTGCTCATGTTTTTATGGCTCCTGCAATGTGTGAGTTAAAAGAGCAATGCTTTTCCCAAAGATAGACTGAAATTAAGTTTTTTTCTGCCAGGTGTCCAAGGTGTAACCATATTATATTAATTTCTAGGTTTGGCATTTTCTGTACCACGCAAATAATGTAAATTTGATTTACCAACCATGTGAAACCAAAAGCTTATGATTTAAAAGTTCCCAGGGAAGACTATTTTTTTCCTCACTGAAAGCACAGGTTAAGACAAACAAACGTCTTTGACACTTTGACTCCCTTTGTTCACTGGCTGGTAAGTGAGTCGTTTTTATTCCATTCTTTCCCTGGGGCTGTGGCCAATAGAGAGCCCTAGCTTTATGCCAAGTTCTAGATGCCAATCTCTGCATTGTGAAGCCCAAGGATTTGTAGCTTATCTCTCTCATAGCTGTTAAAAACTAGTGTTGATATTGGCAAGCAGATTAAGACAACTATGTTTCAGTTCTTAGCCATAGATTTTGTTTACAACTGCCTTTTCATTGTTGGTCTTTATGTATTTTCCTTAGTTTCTTGGAAGATAAACTATAAACTTGATGCAACATTTGTTATTTTCTATGCAATGTTTGGAGGTGTTTTGATGCATGAGGGTTTTTAAATCATGTTCTGTAGTAGTTATGTCTATAACTTCTTTTGAATTAATGGAAATTTCATTACACTATTTAAAGATTATCATTTAAACAAATTTTGTACATGTTACTGAAAGGTATATTGTACTAAAAGGAAAAGTACCTTTCTCAAAGCCTACTGGAACCCATGTGTCCCATTCTGCATAGGCAATGGTTTTCAAATCCTTTAGCTTTTGTGTATTTCTTTATAATTCAAAATGATATGATAATTCCACTTTGCCTTGTTGAATGAATTTTAGAAATTGTTATTGCTCTTCACCTTTGGTAGATACAGATCTGTTTCACAAGCCCCTTAACTATCTTTATCTCCATCTATAATGCAGATACCTCTTTACATTTCTCCTAATAAGGCTAAGGTACTTTTGTTTTTAGTAAAATCCATAGAGATTATCTACATTGTTCTGACTGGGTAAATATTATCCAATATTGATTCCAGTACTCTACTGTGTTTACAATACAGTATTTCACATATTTTCTCCAATGGTCAGCTATTGTTTCCTTTTTAAAAATAGTTTTATTTTGAAATAATTAATTATAGAGTAATAGGAATTTGCAAAAATAATAAATTCCTTGTACCCTTCACCCAGTTTCCCCCAATCTAACTATAGTACAGTATCAAAACCGGGTGAAACTAATACAACATGCATGCATAGTTTGATGCCCCTTTATCACATTTGAAAGTTTTTGTAATCACTACGAACTTCCATCATCACAAAGATCCCCTTCCTGCAACCCCTTTATGCTCACACCTCCACCACCCCTAACCCCTGGCAACCACTAATCTGTTTTCTATCTCTATAAATTTGCCCTTTGAAATATATTATATTGAAATCATAAATTATGTGACCTTTTGAGATTAGTAATTTTCACTCAGAATAATGTCTTTCAGATCCATTCAAGTTATTGCATGCTGGTGGGCTGCTTCACTTTACTTTCCCAGTAGCAATGTATGTGAAATCCAGTTTCTCCACATCCTCTCCAGTATTTAGTACTGTGGCAGTTGTTTTATTTTATTTGCTCTAATATGCATGTAATAATATCTCTTTATGGTTACAATTTGAATTATTCTAGTGGTTCATGATGTTAAGCATCTTTCCATGTGCTTCTTTGCCATCTGTAGCTCTTCCTCAGTTAAGTGGTTTTTGCCCATCTTCTAATAAGATTGTCGGATTTTTAATTTTGAGTTATGAGAACTCTTTATCATTTTCGATATGGTTCCTTTGACAGATATGTGATTTGCAAATATTTCTCCAAGTCATCCTCATCACAAGGTATTTTGCAGAGTGAAAGATTTTTATTTTGATCAGTTCCAATTTGTCAATTTCTTCTAATGGATCAGTCTTTTGTTTTCTTGGCTAATGAACTCTTTACCAAGTCCCATGTCCCCAATATTTTCTCCGATCCTATTGTTTAACAGTTTCATCTAGTTTTACATTTTACATTAAAGCTTATGATTTAGTTTGAGTTAATTTTTGTATAAGTTATGTTGTGTAGGTTGAAGTTCATATTTTGCCTTTGAATGTCCAAGGACTTTTTGATAAAAGAGCTATCCTTCCTTCATTGAATTACTTCTTAAAACTTTGAAAAACTTGATTGGCCAGGTGACACTATAAGATGGTGGTATAAGACATCCCTGGGGTTATTTCTCCTTAGAAACAGCTAAATAAAAAGATAGATTCAACTCACTTGGAACCTAGGAGGATGATTGAGTTTGGAGAAAGACTCCAAAAATGCTGGATCAAAAGAAAAAAATATATCAAAAAGAAAGATGAGTGGCGACTCTGGCTTACCAGTAAAGACCTCTCCATCATACTCAGTTCTGTATGACACACAGTGGCAGTACTCTGCCCAGGCACCTACAGCCCTGGTCATTGACCACTGAGCCTCCCACAACATCTATGTAGTGTCCCAAGCACATTTAGGCACAGAAACCCAATGAATCTATGCATGGTAAGCACAAACAAAGTTGTCTCCTGGGAACAAGAGTGAACCATGGCAGAATTATTGGCAATATCTGCACATTCTCAGCTCATTCCCTAATTTCTCATGCACCTAAATAAAATTCTGACTCCTTGGCTTGGGATCCTCTAATATGAAAGTTACTGAAGATGGAAAACACCACTGAAAAGGGGGAACTTGAATTACAGTAAGGCAGGGTGGGACCAGGAATGAAGGTAGTGAAAAGTTGGTCTGGAGTGTAGAAGACCAATTGAGCAAATAATAGCCACTATGATCTGTGCATGAAAACAAAGAGAACAGTGTACATGGGTGGTTCAGTGGTAGAATGCTTGCCTTTCATGCATGAGACCCATGTTCAATTCCTGGACCATGCACACACACACACACACACACACACACACATATACACACACACACACACGCACAAAGAGAACAGCCTAGGACTTCAGAGGAAAAAATGTGGAGAGGAAATCCTTTCCTGGAGGGGAAACAGTTGCACATAATAGGGTAATTTTAAGTCACTGTGCATGCCCAGGGAAAGAGGTGGGCCACAAATACTAGGAAAATCTGTAGTGTTAACCATGCGCTGCTCTAAAGGTTCAGAATAAACTGGACTAAGTGTTGAAGAAGGTTAACATACAGGCAATCTACAATTAAGCCCTAGACAAAAAGAAACTGTATTCCAGAGTTAGCATATCACAATAATCAAATGCACAGACATCAAAAAAGATCACAAGCCTTACAAAGAAATAGGAATAACCATGGAATGGAGAATACCTTCTTAACCAAAAGGGGGAAAAGAAATGGAACAAAATAAAGTTTCAGTGGCTAGAAGATTTAAAATAGAGTTGAGAAGTCATGTTGGAGGTTACACTTATGCAAGCTTCAGGCAGGTTTTGCAAACTACCACATTATGTCAAGACCAACGAATAGTATTCCTGAAAATCCTAGGGAGTGCTCTAGGCTCTATCTAAGTCTCTATAAAGGTTTTCTTAGTAAGTTTATTTTTCCCTGAAGACTGAGAGGAAAATCAAATGAGAAGGAGGAGGTAAAACTGAGAAATTAGAATGTAATAAATGACTATGACTACTGACTCATTATATAAATACTTCTTTTTAGCGTCCAGTATTTTAGAATAGCCAGAAAAAAATGTCAGAAGTTGTTGACTGTAATTCAGTAGCACTGGTTTTTGGTAATTATTGTAAAACTAAACAGTAATAATAAAAAAAAAGGTGGTTGTCCATGTTTGTGTGTTTCTACTTCTGAAAGTTTTGTTCTATTCCACTGACAACAGATAGATAGACAGATAGAGATAGAGATAGAATAGATATATAGATGAGATATATAGATACATATATTTCTGACAATAATACATTTTCTTAGTCAAATACCTCAATTGTAAGTCTTAAAATTGGATAGAGTCCAATACCACTGGTCAATAAGAGGGTGGGGAAAGAGGTATGGGATCTTTGGTGTTTTCTATTTTCTACTTATTTCTTTTTCTGGAGTAATGCAAAAGTTTTAAAAATGATCTGGTGATAAATGCATAATTATGTGATGATACAGTGAACCACTGATTACACACTTTGGATGGACTGTATGGTGTGTGAATATTTCTCAATAAAATTACATTCAAAAAGAAATAGGAATATATGTTGCATTCAGGGAAACAAATTAAAACTTAAGAAAAAAAGGCAGACATTGGGACAAATAATCAAAAGTAATCAATCAAATCTCCTAAATTAATTCAAGGAACTAAAGTAAGGTATGGATATAAATAACCTGAGTAATATGTATATAAAGCTAAAAAAATGATAAGAAAACAATGTGTGAACAAAGGGAAGAATTAGAAGGTTTTAAACAGAACCTATAGAGAAGAAAAATACAATAATTCATATTAAAATATATTTGAGACATTCAACAGCATACTTGAACTGGTTGAAGAAAGAGTCAGTGAACTAGAAGACAAGACAATCAAAATCATAGAGTTGGAAGAAGAGATAGAGAAAATAATCTTTTTTAAGTGAACAGAACCTAAGGGACCTATGAGACAACATCAAATAAGCCATTATATGTATTATGAGAGTCCCAGAAGGAAAGGAAAAGGGACAGGAAGAATATTTGAAGAAATAATGACTGAAAAATTCTAATTCTTAAGAAAGACATAAATATACAAGTCTAAGAATAGCAACAAACTTCAAACAGAATAAAACCTAATAGACCCACTCCAAGACACATAATAACCAAAATGCCAAATACAAAGATAAAGAGAGATTTCTAGAAAATAGGAAGAGAAACATGATTTGTCACATACATGGGATACTCAAGAAGACTGAATGTTGTTTTCTCAGTAAACACTACCTCAGGAGGTCAGTGGTATGACATATTTAAGGTAATGAATGAGACATCTGCCCACAAAAATTCTTTATCCAGCAAAACCCTCCATCAAAACTGAAGGAGAGCTGAAGACATTCACATATAAACAAAAATTGTGAGGGTACATCACCAAGAGATCTATCCTACAAGAAATGCTAAAAGTTCTTCAGGTTGGAAAGAAAATATAGGAGATAGTAGCTTTAAGCAGTATTTGTGAATATCTCCAGTAATGATAATTATATTGCCAAATGCAAAATCCAGTAGTAAGATATCCTCAGTGTATAGTGCTACTCTTTGTTTCCTATAATATTTACAATACAATTGAATAATAATTGATTATACTTCCTTTTAATGGGCATGCAAAATATAAGAGAAAGGGTGTAGCAAAAACAACATATCTTTATTACCCAGGGTTCTATAGGCAAACAGAACCAACAGGAGATATCTTTAAATAAAAGATTTTTATAAAAATGGCCTCACACAACTGTGGATGTGCACAAGTCCAAATTCCATAGGACAGGCTGCAAGCTGGGAATGTTGATGAAGGTTTTTGATTAATTCCCCAGGAGAATCTGGCTGGTTGAAGTAGAGAAGGATAGTCTCTCTTCTGACTGCTGAAATCATCACCTCTTCTTTTAAAGTCTTCAACTGACTGGATGAATTGTCTTTCATTGTTGAAGGCAATTTCTTCAGTTGATTTAGATGTATTCAGCCATGGATGTAAACAACTTCCTGATGGTTTAAGTCCAAGCAGTGTTCTCACAGTAGCAATCGGGCTAGTGCTTGCTTAACCAAACAGCTGGATATCATCAACTGGTTCAGTTGACAAATTAACATAACCTTCATAGTATGTTTGTGAACTAGTAGGGAGGACATACTTTGTTTAATACAAACCCGAGGATGATCACAAAAATGTATTTAAAGTATATACAGAAAGAAATATACTTTCTGTATATTTCTGTATAAGATCAACTATAGAGAAAACAAGGTTATAATAATTGAAAGGAGGAACAAAAAAGATATTACATACAATAAACAAAGCAAAACATTCTGAAGTAAGTCCTACTTTATCAGTGCTTATACTGAATGTAAATGGATTAATTCCCCAGGCAAATGACACAGATTGACAGAATGGATAAAAAACACAATCCAATATGATGTTTACAAGGGAGTTGCCTTAAACCCTAACACACAGATGGGTTTAAAGTGAAAAGGTTGGAAAAATATTCCATGCAAATAGTAACCAAAGATAGTTGGAGTAGCTATACTAATATTGGACAAAATAGAATTAAATTAAAAGGGTCAGTATACCAATAAGAAATAACAATCATAAACATACATGCACCTAAGCACAATTACCAAAAAAATGCATGATGAACACTGACAAAACTGAAGGGAGAAATGGACACCTTTACATTAGTAATTAGAGATTTGAATATTAGAATTAGAATATTTGAATATTAAAGTTACATGAATGGATAGAAGACTGAGACAGAAGATCAATAAGGAAATGGAGAACATTAACAACACAATAAATGAGCTAATTCTAACTTACATATAAAGAACACTGTACCCCAAAACATAAGAATACACATAGTTCTCAAGTGCATCTGTATCATTCTCCATGATAGACCACACGTTAGATCACAAAATGAGTCTCAATAAAATTAAAGATTGAAATTATACAAAGCATCTTCTCTGACCACATTGGCATGAAGCTACAAATCTATAACAGAGAGGAAACTGAAAAATCTACAAATATAAGGACATTAAACAACACACTGTTTAAAATGAATGGGTAAAAGAAGAAGCCATAATGGGAATCAGGAAATACCTTGAGACAAATTAAAATGAGGACACAACATTTCAAAACTGTTGAAACACAACAAAGGCAGTGCTCCAAGGGAAATCAATAGACTTAAAGCCAACAATAAAAAAAAAAAAGAGGAAAGAGCTCAAATCAGATACCTAATCACACACAAAGAAAAACAAAATAGAACAGCAAACTAAACTCAAAGCTAGCAGAAAGAAGGAAAGAACAAAGCTCAGAGCAGAGATACATGAAAAAGAATTTTTAAAAACAATTGAGAGAATGATGCATGGGTTATTCGATGGTAGAATACTCGCCTTCCAGACAGGAGAACAGGTTCAATTTCCAGACCATAAACTGCATCTAAAAAAGAAAAAGAAAAATAGGCTCTTTGAAGGATCAATACAATTGACAAAACTTTGATTAGACATAAAAAGAGAAGCTGCAAATAATTAAATCAGGAATGAAAGGGAGAATATACTGACACCACAAAAACAAAAAAGGATCAAAAGAGGATACTCTGAACAATTGTTCATCAAAAAATTAGGTAACCCAGATGAAATGGGAAAATTCCTATAAAGACACAAACTACACATGACTCTAAAAGAAATAGAAGATATAAAAAGACCAATAAGAAGTAAAAAAATGAAATCAATAATTAAAATCTTTTCTACAAAGCAAAACCCAGTACCAGACAGTTTCACTGGTGAATTTTAACTAACAATCTGATATACAGGTTCAAAAAGAGAATTAACACTAACAAAGCTCATACCCTTTCAAAACAATTGAAGATGAAGTTACATTTCTCAATTCATTCTATGAGATCAGCATCATACTAATACCAAAACAAGATAAAAATATCACAAAAAGAAAATTACAGATGAATTTGCCTTATAAGATAAATACACAGATCCTGAGCAAATTTCTAGCAAACAATCCAACAGCAAGTGCACATTAAAGAATTATGCACTAAAATAATGTGCACAAAAGGGGCAATCTTAAAAGTTATACTGCATATCCAGGGCAAAAATCAGATTAAGAAGACCTGAGAAAACCTGAAAAGTTAAACATGGGCTACTCTGAAGGTCTAGAATAATTTAGAACAAGTGTCAAAGAAGACTCTTAACACAAAGCAAATTGACCATAAAGCCATAGACATGAGGAAGAAACAGGCCTTAGAGTTAACCTATCAAGAGAATCAGATGCCTACACATCAGAAAAAAAAAAAAAAATCACAAGCCATACTAAGAAACAGGGAAATATGACAGTCAAGGGACCAGATTAAACTTCAGAGGAGACTCAGAAGTTAGGACAACTAATCAAAGATGTTCAAACAAATCTCCTAAATCAATTCAAGAAGATGAAGAAAATGTGCATATAAAATAAAGGATAATAAGAAGATACTGTGTGAGCACAAAGAATAATTTAAATGTATAAAAAGAAACATAAGAAAAATTGTGGGGATGGAAGTTAAAATACTGGAAATTAAAAATATACTAGAGGCATGTAAAAGTAGATTTAAACAGTCAGAAGTATGAATACAAGCTAGAAAACAGGGCAGTCAAAATTGTACAGTCAAAAGAACAGATAGAGAAAATAATAGAAAAAATTGAGCAGTGTCTCAGAGATTTGACTGACAGCATGAAACACATAAACATATGTGCCATGGATGTCCCAGAAGTAGAAGAGAAGGTTAAAGGAGCATAAATAATATTTGAGGAAATAATGGTCAAAAATTTCCCAACTCTAATGAAAGACAGAAATACGTATGCCCAGGAAGTGCAATACAATACAAACACAATAAATTTGAATAGATCTACTCTGAGACACATACTAATTAGAATGTTGTATTAGTTTGTAAAAGCTACCAGAATGCAATATATCAGAAATGGAATGGCTTTTATAAAGGGGAATTTATTAAGTTGCAAGTTTACAGTTCTAAGGCTGTGAAAATGTCCAAATTAAAGCAAGTCTATAAAAATTTCCAATCTAAGGCATCCAGGGTAAGATACCTTGGCTCAAGAACACTGATGATGTTCAGGATTTCTCTGTCAGCTGAAAAGGCACATGGTGACATCTGCTAGCTTTCTCTCCAGGTTTCTTCAGTGGCTTCCCCAGGGCTCTGGCCGTTCTGTTGGCTCTGTTGGTTCCCATGGCTCTAAAGCCTTTAAAGTGCTTTCTTCTTCAAGGGCTCCAGTAAGCAACCCTACTTTGAATGGGTAAAGGCACATCTCCATGGAAACCATCTAATCAAAAGTTACCACCCACAATTGGGTAGGATCCATCTCCATGGAAACAATCATAAAGGTCCCATCTAGCAATATTGAATGAGAGTTAAAGGGCATGGATTTTCTGAGGTACATTAAAACTTCAAACCCACCCAAATGTCAAATATCAAAGATAAAGAAAATTCTGAAAGCAAAATAAAAGCAGTTCATTACATTGAATTAAATTGGGACTAAGTCCCAATTGCTATGGAAGCAAAAAAGTGATATGATATATTTAAGGTATTGAAAGAGAAAAATAATGAGCCAAAAAAGTCTTTATCCATCAAAACTGTCCTTCAGAAATTAATGGAGACTCCTCTGAATTATTAACAGCCCTATCCAACATGAAAAGTTAGAATGGCCACAGCTCAAATACCCTTAAAGAATGGATAGAAAGATCAAAGGTGTTGGTGGAGTTATACAGAAAAGGTAGAGTTTAACAAATGAATATGATTGGTGAATCATTAAATTGATATTTCTTTTAGTCTCCAGTATCTTAGAGTAGCTGGAAGTAAAAATCCAAAATTGTGGAATTGTAACCCATACCAAACTCTGAAATCTATCCTACAACTATTTATTGTGCTGTGCTTTGAAATTTATTGCTTTATATATATATATATATATATATATATATATATATATATATATATATATATATATATGTTACTTTTCACAAAAAAAAATTTAAAAAGTTGATTGTGAGGATAAAAAGTATTTATTCCTTGTAGCCTCTCTATTCTGCAACAGCTAGAAGAAAAAATCTGGGATGATCGTGTGGTAGCCCATGACAAACTCTGGGATCTGTCATGTAACTACTTGTTGAAGGGTAGTTTGAAAACTATTGCTTTCTTCTTTCTTTGCTTTGTATATATGTTACAAAAAGGTTAAAAAAAATTAAGGGAGAATGTATGAATTTTTTCTTTTTTCTTTTTGTATCTTTTTCTGGAGCGATGCAAATGTTCTAAAAAAATGATCATGGTGATAAATATACAACTATGTGATGATATTGTGAGCCATTGATTGTACACCATGAATGGAATGTATGTGTGTGAAGATTTGTCAATAAAAATATTTTTTAAATAAGGCAGAGTCTAAAAGTATTCACAGATAAACAGAAACTGAGAGAGTATGTCAGCAAGAGTCCAACCCCATAATTACTAGATGGTGTCCTGTAGGGTGAAAGGAAAACACAGGAGTGGCTTGGAACAGTGTGAAGAAATGAAGGGCAAACACAAAACCCAGGAGTACTATATCCTCAATATATAACCCTACTCTTTAATTAATATATGAATCAATCAAATTGAACAAGAGAAAGGTATATTTCTTGATAATGGATATATAAAATACAAAATGGTAAAGTGGGAAAAGATAACATAAAGAAGGGAGCAGAGTGATATGGGAGCACAGAACATGTATGCTATTGAAGCTAATTTGGTATCCTTTCAGATGGAAAGACTATAAATGTAGGTTGCATAATTTAAACTTCAGGATAATGCCAAAGAAAAAAATATTTTAAAAACACACAGAAGCAGAAATGAGAAAGGTATCTGTCAGATATATCCCAAAAGTTTAACTATACAGGAAAAAAGGGTGCAATAAATGAAAAGAGAGACAAAAAAATAATATGACATATAAAAACGAAAGGACAAAATGGCTGAAGTAATCACTGACTTTAGTGTAATAACAGTAAGTGTTAAAGGATTAAACTCCCCAATCAAAAGACACAGGTTGGAAAAATGGATTAAAAAAATCATGGTTCAACTATATGTTGTATACAAGAGACACATCTTAGACACAAAAGCACAAACAGGTTGATAATGAAAGGATGGAAAAATTATATTCCATGCAAATAGTAAACAAAAAAGAGCAGGGGTAGCTATATTAATATCAGAAAAAAATACTTTAATTCAAAAGCCATTGTGGGGTTTTTATAAAAGCAGCTGTTTCTTCTAATCCCTATTCAGTATTTTAGGTTGGAAAGTTCACTAGGTTATCTCCATGGAGATGTGACTGACCCAATTGTGGGTGTTAACTTTTGAATAGAGGGAGATTTGACTCCACCCATTCCAGGTGGGTCTTGATTACTTTACTGGAATCCTTTAAAAGAAGAAGCATTTGGAAAAGCTTGAAAATGACATGAGAACTACAGAGAAGTACAGAGACAGTGACCTTTGGAGATGAAGAAGAAAAATGCCTCTGAGGGAGCTTCAATAAACAAGAAGCCTGGAGAGATAGGTAGCAGATGTTACCATGTTCGCCATGTACCTTTCCAGATGCAAGAGAAACCCTGAACTTCACTGGCCTTTCTTGAGTGAAGGTAACCTCTTGTTGGTGCCTTAATTTGGACATTTCTATAGACTTGCTCTAACTGGGACATTTTCATGGCCCTAGGACTATAAACTAGCAATTTAATAAATCCCTCTTTTTAAAAACCATTATGTTTCTGGTATATCTCATTCTGGCAGCTAGCAAACTAGAACAGCTGTTATGAGACAACCAGGACACTTTATGTTAATAAAATGAGGAACATATCAAGAAAAAATATATTTATGTAGCTCTGCACGTGTCCTCAAAATACATGCAGCAAACACTGGCAGAACTGAAGGGAGAAATAGACATCTCTACAATAATATTTGGAGACTTCTGTACACACTCCATCAATAGAGAGAACATCTAGATGGAAAATCAATAAAGAAACAGAAAGCCTGATAATGAGATAAATGAACTAGACCTAACAGACATATAAAGAACATTTCATGCCTAAACAGCAAGGTATATATATATTGTTCCCAAATGCACACGGACCATTCTCCAGGAGAGTTCACATGCTGGGTCACAAAACAAGTCTCAATAAATTTAGAAACACTGAAATCATACAGAGCATTTTCTCTCACCATAATGGAACGAAACTGGAAATCAATAACAGACAGGGAACAGGAAAATCCACAAAATATGTAGAAAATAAATAATACTTGCTTAACCAACTGGTGGGACAAAGATGTAGCTTCAAGGTAAATCAGAAAATATCTTGAGACAAATGAAAACAAGCACATAACATACCAAAACATATGGGATGTAGTTAAAGTTGTTCTGAGAGGGAAATATATAGCCCTGAACACTTACATTAAAAAAGAAGAAAAAGCTAAAATCAAAGACCTAATTGCACATGTGAAGGAAAAACTGAAGCTTAAAAAGAACAGCCAATTAAGGCCAAAGCAAACAGAAAAAAGGAATTAGCCATAATTAGAGCAGAAATAAATGAAATTGAGGATAAAAAAGCAATAGAGAGAATTAACAAACCCGAACTTAAATATTTTAAAAGATCAATAAAATTAGTGCATTCTTAGATAGACTGACAAAGAAATAAAGAGAGAACACAAACAAATAAAATCAGAAATGAGAGTGCGGGTGTTAATTATGACTCCACAGAAATAAAAAGGTTTCATAAAAGGATAATATGAACAACAGTGTGCCAACAAATTAGACCACCTAGATGAAGTAAACAAATTCCTGGAAACACACAAACTACCTACACTGACACTACTAGAAAGAGAGGAACCCAACAGATCAATAACAGGCAGAGAGATTGAATCAGTCATCAGAAACCTCCCCAAAAAAGAAAAGCCCAGTACCAGATGGATTCACAGGTGAATGCTACTGATCATTCCAAGAAGAGTTAATACCTATCCTGCTTAAACTCCTCCAAAAAATTGAAATGAAAGGAAAACTATCTAACTCATTCTATGAGGCCAACATCACCCTAATACCAAAACCAGATAAAGAACTACAAAAAAAAAGAAAATTACATTCCAATTTCTCTTATGAATATAGGTGTAAATTTCTCAACAAAATGCATGCAAATAGAATCCAACAGCACATCAAAATAATTATACACTAAGATCAATCAGGTTTTATCCCAGTTATACAAGTGTGGTTCAACATAAGAAAATAAATTAATGTTTATGTTGCATCAGCAAAATGAAGGAGAAAGACAAATGATCATCTCAATTGATACCGAAAAGCCATTTGGCAAAATGCAACATCATTTTTTGGAAAAAAAAAAACACTCAGAAAAGTAGGAACAGAAGGAACTCGCTCAACATGATAAAGGGGCATATATGAATGGACAAGCAAAATATGGTATATACATGTAATTGAATATTATGGCAATACTGTTTCATAAATTTTAACAAAGTTACTAGGCTAATGCAAAATGTTAGTAATAGGGAAAACTATGTGTGTGAAGGGGGATTATATAAGAATTCTGTACTTTCTATATGATTTTTCTATAACTGCTTTAGTTTTTTAAAAATCAGTTGACTGTACCTATGTGGAATATTTCTGGGTCCTCTGTTCTGTTACATTGATATATTTGTCTATCATCCTGCCAATTCCACACAATTTTGATTATTATAGCTATATAATAAGTCTTGAAATCAGATAGATGGATTCCTCCCATTTTTTTCTTCTTTCTCAAAATTGTTTTAGTTATTCTAGTCCTTTTGGCTTTCCAAATAAACATTAGAATTACCCTTTCTATATCTAAAAAAGAATTTTGCTAAGATTATGTTAAATTTACATACCAATTTGACAAAAATTAGCATTTTTACTATGCTGAGTCTTCCAGTCCATGCACACAGAGTATTTCTCCATTTATTTATATCTTCTTTGATTTATTTCATAGTAGTTTCCAGCATGCAAATCCCCTACATATTTTGGTAGATTTATACCTTAATTTTTCAGGTTTTTGAGCAAGTTGTGAAATGGTATTGTGTTTTTAATTTCCAATTCCCTGTGCTCATTTCTAGAGTATAGAAAGATAATTAGCTTTTATATATCAAACATGTATCTTGCAATCTTGCTGAACTAACTCATTAGATCTAGGAGCTATTTTATAGATTCCTTGAGATTTCTATGTAGGTAATCTGGAAATAGAGACTGTTTTAATTCTCCTTTTCTGTTCTGTGTTGTTTTTTTTTTTTTTCTTTTACCTTACTTTAACTGAACTGGCCAGAATATCCAGTTTTATTTTGAATAGCTATGGTGACTGTGGACCTCCAATATTAGAGAAATAACACTCATTCTTTCACCAGTAAGTATGATGTTAGCTATAGTTTTTGTTTTATTTTTTGTAGATGTCCTTTAAAAGTTGAAGAAGCTGTCTTCTAATTTTTAGTTTGCTGAGAGTTTTTATCATAAATGGATGTTGAGTTTTGTCAAATCTTGTTTTGCCTCAATTGATATGATCACATTTTGTTTATTTAATAGCTGTATTGCATTTATTGTTTTTAAAATATTGAACCAGTCTTGCATTCCTGAGATAAACTCTACTGGTAATAATGTATCATTCTTTTGATGCTGTATGACAGGGTCACATTTCATTATTTTCCATGTGAGTACCTCGTTATTGCAGCACCATTTGTTGACATTTTGGTTTTTGTTTGTTTGTTTTGTTTGTTTATTGTTTGGGAAGTGCATGGACCAGGAATTGAACCCGGGTCTCCCACATGGCAGGTGAGAATTCTACCACTGAACTAACCTTGCACTCTGTTTGATTCAATTTTTACATTAGGGATACTATCTTGTAGCTTTCTTTCTTTCTTTATATTGTCTTTGTTTGGTTTTGCTATCAGAGTAATTCAGGCAATGTAAAATAAGTTTGGAAGTATTCCCTCTTATTCTATTTTCTGGAAAATATAGCCCAATATTGGTCTTATTTTTCTTTAAATATTTGATTGAATCCCCCAGTGAAAGCATCTACGGATTCAATTTATTTAATAGCCAAAAGACCATTCAGGTTATCTATTTCATCTTGGGTAAGTTTTAGTAGTCTGTAGTTTTTGAATAATTGGTCAAAAGGAAGACATACAAGGATACATTATTATCTCAAAATGGAAATATCCATGAAATCTTTGGCTAAAAATTCTCAATTAAACTTAGTCTGCTTTAGTATAGATAAATAGTACATACCTTAAGATAAGTGCTTTAATTATACTTGCTATCTCATTTTTTTATGCTTTATTTGGAGTTGTTGACAAACTGTCATATGTCAAGAGAAGAGTTCAGATTGTTGTGGGGACCTGAAAAAGATTTTAGACAAGGTATTAAATCTTTAATATGATAGAATTTTTTCAGTAGAAATTTTTAAGGCATAATTAGGCAGGAAATAAAAAAGTATCAAAGCAATATAAGGAGGACTTTCTATCACTTGGAACTCTTCTAGCATAAAATTACGAATTCCGGGGTGGAATTCAGAGACCACAAAACTACCTGCTAGGGGAATTGGAAATATCTTCATTGTATGGCTCCCAGATCTCAGGTTCTCTTACATTTATCAGTGTTATATTTCTACATTGGTTCTATAACGTAGGCTATTTTAATATGATGTTGCTTTAAAATTCAAACATCCTGAGAACACTATTCTTCTTGCTAAAATATCAGTGATCTGCTCCAAAGAGATAACTTGACTTTGCTAGATATTTTCCAGCCTTTGGTAGCTTTGTAAACTTTTCATTTATTGTTTATTTTGCATTGTTTTTCTTTAAACACTAAAGAGCAAAGAATTTAAATGTAATTTTTAATGTTTAGGACCATATCCTGTTAAATCACAGATACCCACTATGGCTGAGCAAATGTTTACCTTCAGAGCCGGCCTAAACAAAATAAAAATAACACTCACATACATTCCTGAGGCCTCTCTCCTGAAGTTTTAATCCTAATCTTAAACATTTGCTGAAGTAACTTGAGTAAAGTCACAACTGCAATCTTATTATCTGTTCTTCTTCATGCACACCATAAATGCCAACTGATAATTGATCCTAGAAAAATCAATCTTTTGTGATAACATGCATGTGTTTTTAATTAGTGAAATTACTTTATGTTGGCAGACTAGAAACCTCATATAGGCATATGCTGCAGGATTTGGCGCAGGGTCCTGTCAGTGCATGCCTAGCCCTCGGAGCCAAAGAAAAATCTCCCATAACTAGCTTCTTTGCTTAACTAGCCTCCTTATTAAGAACCAAGCCATCAGTCATGCTGGATAAGCATATCAAGATATAACGGACGCCAGAAGATGATGAAATACTTTGGCAAGAGCAATGACCAGCGTTGTTACAATAACTTGCGGTTCGACTCCTATGTGGAGGGGGAAACAATGTCATTGCTGATCACTCAGTATCCTTGTGTAGATATGACTGCCATCTAACTGGGGAGGTAGAAAAGAGGATTTTTGTTTATTTTATTTTTGTTTGTTGTATTTTGAAGCTGAAAAAAATAGTCTCTCAGTTGAGGGACTGTGGGAAGTCTCCTGGGTTTGAAGTCGGTGGTCACCAAGATTAAGTTGCTTCCCTGTTCCCTGGTTCTGAAAGTTTGTGCAAGTCACCACCAGCATCTCCAAGACTCCCTTTCCACCTCTACAAAGTGAGGATGAACTTCGTGATGAACACGAGAGAAAGCATTGAAAGCACACTGTAAACTATAGGGATAGAGATACTGTTATTCTTTCTTAAAAAATGATGATTATTTCATCTTTACAGAAGCTTCCACTAAAATGAAAACTAAAGGCAAACATTCCTAAATGTTACTAAAAGTGAAATCATTATGGAACTTTTTGAATCCCTGAATTTTAAGCTTTAATTTGTAAGCCTGCTCAACAAAGGTTCCTTTTTTTTTTCTCTGAATATAACCAAAGCTAAATGTGGGCATGAAACATGGGGAATTTTGTGGTAAAGGGGCCAAGAGGTATTTATTGTTTCTTAAAGCACTTCCTGAAAACATTTATAACCATGGAGCCAATAGAATGACTGCTTTAGAGATAAGTATGCTGGAAGGAAGCAAAAGCCATTGCAACACAGGGCTAAATGCTCTGGAACTGGTCTTCCTTGTATTATTAAGCATAATTTTTACATTAATATGAAGAGTCAATATAAAAGTTCCCTGCTGGGCTTACACAATAATTGTATAATTTCCACCTTATTCCCTATCTTGGGTCTGTTGAACTACTGACCTCTATAGTTTTTCTTAATCTGTTCCCCCTTCATAAAATGTTTACTCCCCAATCTCTATAGAACCAACCCTATCCATTTTTTAAAGTCCCAGTGAAGTACCATATCGCCCACATGCTCCCTTTTTCCCTTACCCCACTACATATTATTTCATTCTAATGAACTGTCATTTGCCATTTGCCTTGTGTACTGGGTTTTACAGTGTTCCCCCGAATTCATGTCTACTTGGAGCCTATAAATGTGACTTTATTTGGAAATAGAGTCTTTGCAGATGTAATCCAGTTAAGAAGAGGTCCTCCTAGGTTAAGGAGAGCCCTTAGTTGGTAAGACTGGTGTTCTTACAAGACAGAGAAATTTGGATACAGCCACACAGACACACAAGGGAAATGCCTTGTGATAAGGGAAGCAGAGAAGGAGTGATGCATCTACAAGTTAAGAAATGCTGAAGATTTTTGACAATCATTGAAAGTTAGGAGGAGGCAAGGAGGGAACCTCCCCTAGAGTCTTCAGAGCTGTGAAATAATAAGCTCCTGTTGTTGGAAGCCATCCAGTTTGAACTAATTTGTTACAGCACCCTTAGAAACTAAGAGACCTTGCACTGGTATATTCCATGAGGGCAAAATCTAAAATGCATCCACCTTACACCACCTCCCACCCACACACACTGTCTTAGGATAGTACTTAGGTGTGTTCAGTGTATTCCACATAGAATTAATCGAAAGACAAAAGCCATATTCTTCAGTTGCAATAGCTGCATGTGTCTTCTTATAGGGTAAGGCAAAGGCAGTGTTACTAGCACTGGCCATTCAAGGTAGGAAAATTTGATTTGCGAACTTAACTCTTTTTCACTAATGAATCAGCAAAAACACACTAGCCAGCCCATACAGGAACAGATGATGAGGCTGGTCACTGTTACCAAGTAACTGGTAACCATTATTTTACAGAGTCTATTAAAGGAGAATAACCTGCCCTGCATAATAGAGACTTTGTTCTTTAAAATAAACAGAAGGAGAAATGTAGACCATGAATAAGAAAAACATGGACACACAGAATCGCTCAGCAGAGCATGACAAGTAGAAGCTCAACAGGAATCAAAGCTACTCCAGAGCACAAATAATTTCTTAGTCAAGGGCTTTCACCAACATTCTGCTGAGAAGAAAATTAAAATACAGTATTCAAACTGTGGCATATAATATAATTTCCTATAACTTAAAATTAATAACAATCGAATAGCAAATGTAAGTCATTAAATTTCAACATATCGCTTAATCTCTAAACTTTAGATTGTTTTTGTAATCTTTGAAGTTAAAAAAACCTTTAGATACTCATTCGATTACTTATAACAAAGTGAACCCTGTTGTGGAGATGAAGATGCTTATTAGGACAAATATAAGAATATTCTTCCATGAACTAGAACAAATGTATGTCACTATTACAAAGTATTAATAATAGGTTGGTGTTCTAGTTTGCTAGCTGCTGGAATGCAATACACCAGAAATGAATGGCTTTTTAAAAAGGGGAATTTAATAAGTTACAAGTTTACAATACTAAGGTCATGAAAATGTCCCAATTAAAGCAAGTCTATAGAAATGTCCAATCTAAGGCACCTAGGGAAAGATACCTTGATTCAAGAAAGCCATTGAAGTTCAGGGTTTCTCTCTCAAGTGGAAATGGCAAACACGGAGTCTGCTAGCTTTCTCTCTTGGCTTCTAGTTTCAAGAAGCTCCCCGGGAGGCATTTTCCTTCTTCATCTCCAAATCCCTAGCTGGTGGACTCTGCTTCTCATGGCTGCATCGTTCTTTGCTCTCTCAGAATCTCATGGCTGGCTTTCTTGTTGTTCTCTAGCTATTTCCAAAGTGCTTCCTCTTTTAAAAGATTTCAGTAAAACCAATCAATATTCACCTGGAATGTGTGGAGAATCATCTCCCCTAAGCAAGTTTAATACCCACACTTGATTGAGTCACATTTCCATGGAGTTAAGCTAATTAACGTTTCCAACATACAGTGCTGAATAGGGATTAGAAGAAACCATTGCTCCTACAAGGTTGATTAGGATTAGAACATGGCTTTTCTAGGGTACATAAACCTTTTAAAATTGGCACAGTTCGTATGTCAGGAAAATATACCTAATGCAAATTATAAACTATAGTTAGTAATATTATGATATTCTTCCATCAATTGTAACAAAGTTACCAGGCTAATGATAAATTTCAATAAAAGGATCATGTAAGGGATTTGGAGTTTTTATTTTAGGAGCAATGAAAATGTTCTAAAATTGATTGTGGTGGTGAAAGTGCAACTCTGTGGCATGGAAACAGTAGCTATAATTAATGATCTGGGGAATTCCAAGCACGTTGCTGAAAGTGACAATTGGTTTATTTTAGCTATCTATGATAAGTTACGGATAAACAATTGAGTTTAAAAGAGAGAGAGAGAGAGAGAGAGAGAGACCAGTTAGTTTTCAAGCAAAATTTAGATGAAATAGAAAGGAGGCAGTTCTCACAGGGTTTGAAAATGAAACTTATTTATGATTCTTGGCATGTCCAGATGTCAATCAATGCTACAAATAAGATACTCAAGCCAAAATCAAATCCAGGATAGGTTTTAAGATCACTTTTTTAGACAGCAGAAAGATCTACGGTGGTGCTGCATAGACCCTTTTAGAACATAAAAAAAACCTTTTAAGAATCTAAAAGGTTGAAAATCTAAATGGACTCTCTCTGTTAAAAATATGGCTACTAAGACGCTTAAGATCATCATCCCACAACAATTTTAGAGAAAGCCCAAAGTAGACTAGTGCTTGGCTCAAAAGGGATTTGTGGTGGTAGCATTTGTTTAATGCAATGGACCCCAATCTCATAGGAAACCAATAAAATTTAAAAGAATTGTTCTATGGAATCACTACCAGCTTGAACTAAAAGAAACAGAGACAGTATAAAGTGTAAGGAAGCCTTTGGACCCTCAAAAGTTTATTCCAATAGGCCAAATTTTAATGTGGCTCCCCAAGTTTCCTGGACTCTTTCTCCCAGCTATTGAATCAAACATTTATGTAGGTGCTTCTTTGCAGGGATTTTGCAAATGTGATTAAGGTTCCAAATCAGCTGTCCCTGTGATAGTCTTGAGAATAATCTCACAAACCCTTTAACAGCAGAAGAGGAAATCAAGGAAACTTGCTGCAACAGGCCTGGAAGCAAGAACCCATGTTGTGAACTCCCTTTGGGGACCACATGATAAGGTACTTGTGGTAGTTAGATTCAGTTGTCAACTTGACCAGGTGAAGGCACCTAGTTCTGTTGCTGTGGCCATGAGCCAATAGTACATGAACCTCATCTGTTGCTCGTTACATCTGCAGTCAGCTAGGAGGTGTGCCTGCTGCAATGAATGATGTTTGACTTAATTGGCTGGTGCTTAAATGAGAGAGTGCAACGTAGCACAGCCCAAGCAGCTCGGCATACCTCATCTCAGCACTTGCAGCTCAGCCCAGGCCTTTGAAGATGCAGAAAGAAATCACCCTGGGGAAAGTAGTTGGAACCCAGAGGCCTGGAGAGAAGGCCAGCAGAGATCACCCTGTGCTTTCCCACGTAAGAAAGAACCTCAGTTGAAAGTTAGCTGCCTTTCCTCTGAAGAACTAACTAAATAAATCCCCTTTTATTAAAAGCCAATCTGTCTCTGGTGTGTTGCATTCCGGCAGCTAGCAAATTAAAATAGTACTCCAGGTGACCTCTAAAAGCTGAGTACAGTCCCCAAGCAGCAGCTAGCAGGAAAATGGGGTCCTCAGTCCTATATCCACAAGGAAGTGAAGTCTGTCAACAATTGCCATGCTCAAAAATGGGCCCGTGTTGGGGACTGAATTATATCCCTCATAAAGACATGTTCAAGTCCTAACCCTTGGTTGTGTGGGTATGAACTCATATTTAAATAGAGGACCTGTGAAGATCCTGTTTAGATGAGGCCAAATTAAATTATGTGGGCCCTAATATTTATGACTGGAGGGCTTTTAAGTGGAGGAAACCTGTACACAGTTGGTTAGTAGGAGCAAGAAGTCAAAAGAAGCAAAAAAATGAGGCAGAGCACCATGTGATAGAGACAGAGATGCAAGTCTGGTAATCTCAATGATTGTGGCAGCCAACACCAGAAAGACTACAGACTCTGAGAGAAAGTACAACCTGTCGAGACCTTGATTTTGGGTTTCTAGCCTCCAAAACCATGAACCAATATATCCCTGTTGTTTACCCAACCCATTATGTGGTATTTGTCATCACAGCCCTGGCAAACTAAGACCACCTTGATCCAGCCAAGAACCTCAGCCCAGGCTGATGCATGTATCTCAGCCTAGGAAGACCTTGCACAGAGAATCCAGCCCCACTGTACTGGACTTATGACCCATGGAAACTGTGAGATAATAAATTAGTGCTGTTAAAACCCACTGAATTTGTGTTAATTTGTTATGCAGCAGGAAGCAGCATGAGAAATGGGTCAGTCCTATGGAGAAAGAAAGATTACTCAGTACCCAGGGTGTGTAGCCAGCAGCAGGACTGGCCCTTATCCGTGAACTGCAGCCTGGGTCTGAATGGACCTCAGAACTGACATGGATTATGAGGCTGTGACCTTCTGTCCTCTTTGAACATAAGGGTCTTGAGTGGTCTTTCTTATTTCTGTTCCACAGTTGTATGTTTGGTGAATGAGAGACATACAAAAACTATCTCTTTAGTTCACAAGTTTTCAGATGAAGAGGGCCACTGTCAGGAATCTCTCCGAAGAAACTTCAACTGTATCTGAAATCATCAGTGATGGGACTTTGGGAGGAATTGAATGTAATTCCTCCCAAAGGAGAGAATGAATGTAATTTTCATGTAGGGAGAATGTAAGTACTCACAGGACAGAAGTGTGATCGTAGTGATTTTCATATTTGTGTAAAAATCTTTAACATTCTCCTCATTAGGAAGTAGAGTCTCTGTCCCATCCCTATGACCTGGGCAGGACTTTGTGATCACCCCTATATGGAAGAAATGATGCTTCATGACTTCTGAGGCCAGGCTAGAAAAGACCATTCAGCCACTGTTCGTTTTCCTTGGAGTACTCTGTCACCCACAGTTGCTTGAGATGGCCAGCTCCTCTGAGCTCACCATGTGGAGAGGTCACCTGGAAAGAGGAAAGAAAGAGCAATAATGGTACCTAAGAAGACCCTCTGTACTGGCCCCAGCATGAGAACCTCCTCAGCCCAACACTGGATGTAGAGGTGAAGGCACCTACATTTGTCTGCAACCCCAGGAAGAGATGCCAAATAAAGAGAGGCTAGCCAGTTCAAGCCACTAATTCATGAGTGAAACCATGGATACTTATTTTTAAAAAGAAGAAAAGCCAAAGACAAAGAGAAGAGATTAAGCAATTGAACAGTCATCTAAGAGGATTTCCAGAAGGATGTAGCAGAGAAATTAAAGAGGAGATAATTTGAAGAAAAAAAATCCACTTAAACAGAAAAAAGACTCTGCCTTTAAATTGAAATGAGCTTCCAAATGTTAGCAAAAACATTGGGACAATAAACAGCTACACTGAGATACATTCTGGTGAGATTTCTGAGTTCTGAGGGTAGTGGCTCCATTATGAGCAGTTATTTAGATAACTGTGTCATTCCTTCTTTGCAAGTACATGTTTCCTTATACCACATTATCTTCCTTGAATAGCTTTAATTTTTTCAAGGCACATCATTGACTGATTCTTTTGAATAGCTTTCCTTTGTGACAATCTTTTAGTCTTCACTCATGTTTTAAAAAAAAAAAAGCCTCATTTACTGGCAGAAAAATATATCAGAAAGAAATGGAAAATGTGGATAAAATGGTTTGCTGCCATGGCAGGCATACCAGAAGCCTGTGCCTGGGGATGGGCACCTGGGATTTTAAGGGAAATCCAAGAAAATATTCTCTGCCCAGACCCAGACCTCAGGGTCCATGTCCTTTCTGAATTCAATTTTGCCTCTCTTGATCATGCTCTCCCCTCCATGACTCTATCTATAGGGATCAGTTGATATAGAACCTCACTCCTGCTCTTTCTTCCTCTGATTCTTCTCCCTACAATTCCTTGGGCACAAAAGTCTGGGCTTTCCTCTTCCTTTATTCCATTTCCTAATTCTCCATTCTTGGCCTGTAGTAAAACTATAATCAATTTAGGCAGATCTTATACTTGAAATACTATTGACAGCTAAAGAAGTTGAGGCTTTTTTTCCCCCACTCTCAAGACATTGCTTGGTTTCAGAATCTTTGTATCACTAAAGTGGTAGAAGTAAGTTGCTTTACTCTACAAATAACAGAATATTTATTTAAAAGTGTCCTAATGATTTTTTAAAAAGGTATTTCTTATAATGAGAAATGAGAAGGTTGAATGGCTGCAGTAACTGTTCATTCATTGAATCAAGCATGTCATCAAGGGTGCAGGCTTAATTCTTTGGAGGATGATTTCATGCTTCCATTCACCCCCTCTTTGTAGCAAGATGGCCACAAAGATTTAGCCATTGGATTCTTACTCAGCAACATGCAAAGGGAGTCCCTCTCTATGGAGAGAAAAGCCTTTCCCAGATCCACATCCCCTGCCCATGCAGATAGCCCCCTGGGACCACTGTACCATTGAGGCTTGGAAACCAAGCCTTGGTTAATGCCAGCCGCTTGGATGGGAGCAACACTTCCAGAAAAGGATCAGGTGCAGGTAGAGGAGATGTTAGTTGGCAAACAAGCATCTGCCATAGAGATCAAGAAATTCTGGGTAGCATCACCTTTTTCTTTCATAGAGTGAGGGCCCTCATAGTTCAGCCATGGAAGAGGAGGAGAGAAATCAAAATGCATCAGTTAAATATTTTCAAAGCATTATCCACATTAGATCTGCAATGGACAAATGTGCTTTGAAACATGATCTGTTGATTTCTGTGAGTGTGTGATAAACAGTCTGTATCTGTCTTAAGAGGCCATAGACAGACAACTTATAAACCTTCCAAGCGGTAGAGGAGAGGCAAACTTCAACCCCCTGAGGCAAGATAACATGATAAGAGAAGGTACTGGGAAGGTCAACCTCAGATACAGGTCTTCAAACCCAGTAGAAACATGCAGGTCCAAAAGACAAACCCTGCATGGGAAACTTTGCATTCTATGGAAAACCATCAGCAATTTTTACAAAATGAAAATATAAGACCTGAAATGATTATAGGCATACCTTGGAGAAATTGCAGATTTGGTTCCAGACCACAATAAAGCAAATATTGCAATAAAATGAATCACATGAATTTTTTGGTTTCCTAGTGGATATAAAAATTATGTTTGCACTATACTATAGTCTATTGAGTATGCAATGGCATTCTCTCTACAAAAGAAAATGATGTATATATCTTAATTTTAAAATACTTTTTTGCTATAAAAAAATTGCTAACCATAATCTGAGTCTTCAGTGAGTCCTAACCGTCTTGCCTTGATGTTGATAGTTGCTGACTGATCAGGGGAGTGGTTGCTGAAGGTTGGCAATTTGTTAAAATAAGACAACAATGAAGTTTACTGCATCAAATGACACTTCATTTTGTGCAAGATATCAAACATCCATTTCTGTTTGATGGCATCTTACCCACAGGAGAACTTCTTCTAAAATTGAGGTTGATCTTCTCAAGCTATGCCATTGCTTTATCGTCTAAGTTGTAATCTTCAAAATCCTCTGTTGTCATTTCAAAAATGTTCTCAGCATCTTCACCAGGAGTAGATCCCAACCCAAGAAATCACTTCCTTTGCTCATCCATAAGAAGCAACTCTTCATCCATTAAAGTTTTAAGGTTTTAGCAATCATCTTCGGGCTCCTCTTCTAATTCTAGTTCTCTTGCTGTTTATACTATATGTGCATTTACTTCCTCCACTGAAGTCTTCAATTCCCTAATGCCATCCATGAGGGTTGGAATCAATTTCTTCCAAACTCCTGTTCATGTTTATATTTTAACTTCTTCCCATGAATCATGAATGCTCTTAATGGCATGTAGAATGGTGAATCCTTTCCAGAAGGTTTTCAATTTACTTTGCCCAGATCCATCAAAGAAATCACTATCTATGACAGCTATAACTTCAAAAACTCTTCCTTTCATGTAAACATTTAGAGACCACTGTAGGGTTATGGATTGGCCTAATTTGGTATTATCATATCTCAGAGAAGAGGAAGGCTGAGGAGAGGAAGAGAGACAGGGAAATGGCCTGTCAGTGGAGCAGGTCAGAACACACACAATGTTTATGCACTAAGTTTGCTATATTATATGGGCATGGTTCATGTGGCTGCAAAACAAATCCACTAGTAACATCACAGATTACTGATCACAGATCACCATAACAGGTATAATAATAATTAAAGAGTTTGAAATATTGCAAGAACTACCAAAACGTGACAGAGAGACATGAAGTGAGGCACATGCTTTGAAAAATAATTGCACTGATAGACTTGCTTAATACAGGGTTGCCACAAGCCTTCAAACTGTGAAAAAAATAGTATCTGCAATATGCAATAAAGCTGAGCATAATACAATGAGATTGGCCTGTATGTTTATATAGGCATTTTCAAAACTGATGAAGTCTTTGCAGAGCTTTCTCAAGAATAACTATCCCACTATGTGTATAAGAAATGAAACAAGTAACTGTAAAATCCTATGTCTTTTAGACACTTAAGAAATGCCCGAGAGAAAATAAATGAATATTTAAATTTTCCTTGACCTTATGAGTAACAAAAGTAACTATTTTCACTTTTTAAGCAATGTTGCTGCCTTATCTTGTTTTTATTCTCTGGAAGTTGCCACTCAGTGACTGTTGGTGTTTCAAATCTTGTTTGTACCTGTGACTTTAAGCAATTCATCTAACTCCTTTCAGTCTGTTTCCTGGTTTGCTAAATGAATATAATAATTATAAATGTACAGTAGGTTATTCAAAGAGATGTGGGTGAAAGAGTTTTTTATATTTGACAGGGATTATAAAAATAAGTTATTGTCAAAAATCAAATGTAATGAACAGGAAGAAGAGGATTCTGGTTAACCAAGAGAACAGTGTAAGATGCTCCCAGTGCCATTCCCTCACAGAATGTGTGAACAACAAGCAAAAACTGGGTGAGCCATCCTCCTCAAAAATGAGGGAAACAATTACAAACAAGAATTGCAGTAACTGGGCCAGTGACAAATTTTAAAAATGCAGCTTTAAAAATGGTAGAAGTGGGTGGTACAAGGGTAGCTCAGTGGTGGAATTCCCACCTGCCATGTGGGAGACCTAGGTTCGATCCCAGGACCCTGTCCTTGCCAAAAAAAAATGTTAGGAGTAGTTCACGGCATCTTTGCTGGGGCCCCTCATACCCTCCCTGGTGTTGTGGGTCCAGCATGCACTCCTACTGTGGGTCCCTGGCCCTGTTCCAGTGCAAGCTGAGTAACCCTGTGTACATACTAGAATTCCTGAATGTCAGTATCAATCTATAGGATGGCAGCCAGAAGGAGTGAACCAGTTAACTTGTCTCTGACTCACCCTCCCAGAACTTGTCCTACAAGGAGAAGCAGCTTACTGATGGTTAAAGCAATGTAAGAAACAATTAAGTTGAGGTTGACTGAGGCCAAGGGTTACTGGCTTTTCAACATATACAAAGCAACTAGGAAGGGGGATGTCTATTTCCTGGTGGGTAAAGGGTCTGTAAGTGGGGAGATTCCTAAGGCCATGAGAAAAGCATGAATGCAGGATGAGAGCCGGGCTCAGAAAAGATGGAGAGGACCCTGCATTTCATTCCTATCTTGGGCTAGTCTTCTTGATGGAGAGGACTAAACACCAGCCAACTAAAACTATCCTGATTTTATACAGAATGTTCCAAATGGAAAACATTTTATAAGGTTTTATAAATGTTTATTTCTAAATCTTGGTCTATTCTTTAATTATAGAATTAAAAGCTTGAAAGAAATACAGCAAAAAATCACTGGAGTAGAATTACTAAAATTTTCTAGCAACTCATGACATGCTAAATTTATCTTATCTTAAACATGATAAATTTAGAAACACTCAGTGAATAAGCTACTTTGCTAGTTTACCTTGCATAATTTGGAAGAAAATACTTTTCTCATGTATCTTGTGACAGAATGAGAAATTCAAGTTTAGTATGCAAAACTCTGATTTCTTAGTATAATCACTTTCATATAATTAAACACAGTTTCAAAATATAACAGTGTTTTGTTCTGCATGTGGTGTCCTTACAACAAGATTGGAATCGTTGCTGATACTGATCCCGGAGCTGAAAGGAAGAGAAATTTATGATCCTAAGTTGCCAAATTATCCTTTTTCAGATAATTAAAAACACAAGCATAAGATGTAACCAGGTTTGGCCATCTTAGTGATACTTAGATACTTGGAGATAGTAACACAAAGAATAATTGTGTGTGAGGGTGTATATCCTTTAACAAAAGCAAACAACGAACTTGGGTATGAAAAATGCTATTTCTACCATTACAAATAATTCATTGCTGACACTATTATAAATTTCTCTGAGGATATGTAAGTTGATGTAATTGGACTGTGTTTAATTTTATCCAATACTGTTTTGCAAGACACTCGTATCCTATTTGCAGCCAGTGCCTGTTGATGCAGCAGCTGCATGTGATCTTTCCTGCTGTCCTTTCTGTGACATCTGGCAGGACCTGACTATCTAGTCAGATGTCACTTTATTTTTGCTAACTCATTTAAACAGTGTTTAGAGGCCTAATACAATTTCTTTCTTCTTCTATGGTACAGAATGTACATAGGTGTATGCATTTTGTTTATATAATGAAGTATGCACTGCCTCTATATTCCACCCCTGACAACCATGGACCTTAGAAAGTGTTTCCAAGCAGCATGTATCACCTAATTCTTCCTCTGTGATGAATTGCATGGACACCTCACAGTTTACCTGCTTTCCCATCTGAATTGCCATTTCCATTCTTTCCAGCCCTTCCTAATGTAAACAATGCTTCAAGCAACATTTTTATGACTATCTTAGAAATTATACATCATGATAACTAGTAGGATAAATCACTATAAGTTTGACTGCTAGATCTTTTTCTATTCGGACAAAGATTACCCAACTGCACTTTAAAGGTGTTGCATTCCGAGTCGAAAACCCCTTTACAGTGCCCCTGTTTTGACTAGTGGTGCAGAGCACCCAAATTTTGGGTCATACGTATTCACAGTATTCAGAATAAATTCATGTGACATGCTGACTTGCTATTTTAAAATAATAAAGGTACAAAAATGATTAGGCAAGGGATAGGTACCCTATAAATATCTGCAGACCGACGAAAAATACAAGCAGTGCAGTGCTCCAACCTTCCTCAACTTGCAAGTACATTTACAAGCCCAAAGTCATGCCTGGGAAATGGCAGAAGTAGCTTTGAACAAAATCCAGTTAAACCAGGTACACAAGTTATCATGATGCTAACTTGACTATGGTAGACACACGTGTGTCTTTCCAATGCATTCAGTGTTTCTTATAACAATAAATACTCCCCTAAATAATTGACCTTCAATCAAAATCTTTGGATTTCACAGGATACAAGTTGAAAACCACTGAAAGACTAAGAAATGAAAGTCAAGACCCCAAATTTCCTTGAAAAATAAATAATTCTACCTTGTTCACAGGCTTAAATTTTTATTCTATTTTCAAAGTCATTCAGATGACCCAAATGGACATCTTGAAGGATAAAAGTTTTTAAATTTTCTTAGTAACCCAAATTTTATAACTTATTTTATACATTATATTTTCTTCAAAATCACTTCTCCACAAACCAAAGTATTTGACTCCATCTGAAAAGCTGTGAAGACATCCAAAAAGGTGATAACATTTATTTCATTAGTCACATATTCTTTAGCAAGTGGACTATAAAGAAGACCTAGGAGTTCCAACATTATGAGCACTTGAAAAGTAGTCTAACAGAAAATGATCACAACTTTTTATTTATATGCCCTGCCTAATTCCAAAAAGTAACATGTATTATAAGGCTTAGAGGGAAATACATATATGTTACAGTCTAACGTAAAATTAGGACTTAAAATACAATTAGGACAAGGTAAAAAAATTAAACATGGAGAAATATTATGAAGCCATGAGAATGTTACAGCAGAAAGTACAAGCTATCAGGTTTGTACTGTGGTTACAAGGACCACCAATTTGTCTAGAAATTAGAGGGTGGGGAAACAGAAAAAGCTAAGAACGATGTTACACTTTTTAAAAAGTGGATCTCTGGCATAAGCATGAGGAAAGGAAATCTTTCCAATGCTCCAAAGGAGAAGTGTATAATGAAACAAACTAACCTGTCAAAACCCCTGCCCATAAAGTGATACACTTATAATTAAATAAATGACAGTGTAACCATTTATTGCAGCTTTAATCTAGGCCTCTAATCCAAGAAGTCCACTGCTATTAATAATCATTAGTAAATGTGAATATGTCTCTTGAGAAAGAAATTCTAATGAAAATGAATCACAGTTCTGTTTTACAGTAAAAAATGTTATTGGAAACTGACTCATATGAAGCACTCTGCTCAATATTTTATGTGATCATTTCATTGCAACAATCCTGAAGGGACACATACTATTGTTTTCCCAAATATGCAAGTACTGGAACTCAATAAGACTTCAGCTAGTTAAGTCATTCAAAACCACAGACATAGTAAGGAGCAGAGCCACTGTATGAATCAAACGTATTAACCACAGTTAACTAGACAATAAATGATTTATTTTGCTGCATTACAAACACAAGATATTGCAAATATTTTGGTAAAATTACTATTGCAAAAATTTTTGGTAGAATATATCAGAAAAATATAGTTTTCAAATTATACTTTAGGGAAGTAAATTCCTTCCCTACCCCTTATGCTGTTTATTCAATTAAAACTAGTTGATGAATAAATATTGGAAGGTCAATTTTGGACCTAGAACCTTCCATAAAATAAATCAAGTTTGGAATCTGTATATATGATTTTGCACAAGAAGAAGCACATTTCCAGTACAACAAATATTTCAATGGGCACCGTCTCCTAAGAATAAAGTCACAGATGTGGAATTCTTTGTCTCTCAGCATAGGAAAGAACAAGGGGAAGTGACTTATATTCATGTGAAAGTCCATTGGCCATGTCCTTGTCACTGCACTACGCTATTTGAAGTATGATCGACTAATATTTATAGATTGTTTCACCCACGATATCATATTGAAATTATCTCTGGGTTTAGCCCACCCCCACCTCCAATTTATACCGCGAGCTTTCTGAAGATTCAGTAAAGAATAGGTGCCCTATAGATATCTATGGAGCTTCAAACCAAGAAATAAATTATATGTCAGGCCCTAGGTTATCACATTATGTAACATCATCTCATTTTAATTCTCTGCAAACTTTCTGAAGAGTTATGTTAACAAATTGTTTTAGTTTGCTAAAGCTGCCTAAATACAACATACCAGAAAAGTGCTGGCTTTTCACAATGAGAATTTATTAGTTTATGCAGTGGTCAGATTCTCAAGGGAAAAAGAACCAACAGGAGATATCTGTAAATACGAGTCTCTATAAAAAAGTGTCTCACACAACTGTGGGAGCGCAGGAGTCTAAATTCTGTAGGGCAGCTATGAGCCAGAAACTCCCATATAGGACTTCCATAAATTCCCCAGGAGAGGCTGGCCAGCCTATGCATAAAAAAAGAGATTCTCTCTCCTGACTCCTCCTTTTAAGCCTCCGGTTGATTAGAGTAAAATGTCACTCATTGCAGAGGGCATTCCCTTTAGCTGATGTTAGATGTAATCAGCCATAGCTGAAATCTACATGCTGAGGGTTTAAGTCCACAGCAGCAGAACAGCTAGGCACCGTCATCTGGCCTAGCTGACACCTGAACCTAACTATCACATACCCACCGCTTGTCAACTTGGCAGCTATACACATCACCTTAAACCATTAATCTCTAAATAGAAAACAATCACAGATATATTTCACTTAACAAGCTCATCTGTCTTGTATACAAAGTACTAAATCTTTCCAGAATAGGGTGCAAGGTCTTGGATAAACTTGATATCCTATAGCTTAAATACTATAATATGAACAATACAATTTATATCATATAATAAGATGAAAACAAGATATTTGCTTTATATACAAATGCAAACATACTCATAACAAAACAAGGAGGAAATATTCACACCATCATAGTCCTCCTTTCCGTCGCTGGTCATACAGTCATAGTTAATATTCCATTACCCATTCCATATTCCCTTTATCCTCAGCAAGCACCTCAGTTGGCCATCATTCTTTGTCTGCAGGGATGACCCATACCTTCATTCCTGAAGTTTCTGGGCCATTGGTAGTCCTGCCTGGATTGGGTGGTTGCAATTTTCCATTGACTTTAATCACAGGGCATTACAGTACTAAGAGAAGCTAGGGGATCTCCTGTATTCCAGGAAAACACTTCTTTACCCCATTTGTACTTGCAGTCCTATTTCCAGTTGATAGTCAGGATCAATCACCCTAGCCAGTACAGTATTTTCCCTCTTTGCCTGTTGACTCAGAGACATGAGAAGCCCAAAATGGCCAGGTGGCAGCATTACATTCTAGTTCAATAGAATCTTTGTTGTATCTCCTTTTGGAACTCAGACCTGTAGACCAGCATAGCTCAAGATTTCAGGGACAGGAAGCAAAAAATTTCCTAGTGAATCACTAAGGGGAATAGTGAGGGGTGCCATTCCCATTTCTAACTCTTGATTCCTAGACCTGTGAATGCTGGAAATGGGAGAAACAACACCATAGAATGGATGATGGTTCAGAGCATACACAGCTTACTGGAGAACATTACCCCAGCCCTGCAAGTTGCCACCTAGTTGGTGTTATAATTGAGTCTTCAAAAGGCCATTCCATCATTCTATCAATCCAGCTGCTTCAGGAGGAACAGGTGCCCATTTCTGCCCTTCATTTGCTATGAAGTGGGTTTCCTGAACAGAAGCAAAGCTGTGGGGGATACCATGAAGATGGATAAGGCATTATGTAAGCACATGGATGGCAGTTTTGGCAGAAGCATTGTGTGCAAGGAAGGAAAACCCATATACAGAGTATGTATCTATTCCATTTATAACAATTTTCTGCTCCTTCAATGATGGAAGTGGTCCAATGATATCAACCTGCTCTAGGTAGGGAGGTTGATAACTTCGGGGAATAGTGCCATATCAGGAGTTGGCTGTGTTGCTGCCAACAGATTGGGCACTCAGCAGTGTCTGTAGCCAGGTCGACCTTGGTGAGTGGAAGTACATGTTGCTGAGCCCATGCATAACCTTCATCCCTACCACCATTACAACTTTTTTCAGGAGTCTATTGGGCAATGACAGGAGTGACTGGGGAACAAGGCTGATTTGTATCCACAAAAATAGGTCATCTCATCCACTTGACCATTAAAATCTTCCTCTGCTAAAGTAACCCTCTAGTGAGCACTCAAAAAGGACATAAATATCTTCATGATTTCTGCCCACTTAGAAAAGTTGATCTACATACCTCTTCCCCAGATCTCTTTGTCAGCAAACTTCCAATCATGCTCCTTCAGGTCCCTTACCATCCAGTCAAACCATTAGCAACAGCTCATGAATCAGTATATAAACACACTCATGGCAGTTCTCTTTCCAAGTAAAATAAATAACCAGATGCACTGTTCAAAATTCTCCCCACTAGGAGGATTTCCCTTCACCACTCTCCTGGAATATTCCAGAGAGGGGCTGCAGTGCTGCAGCTGTCCACTTTCAAATAGTATGTTCATATCATACAGAACCATCTGTGAATAAGGCCCAAGCTTTCTCTTCCTCAGTCAACTGACTGTAAGGAAATTCCCAAGAGGTCATAGCTCTGGGCTTAGAAAGAAAAGGTAATGTGGCAAAAGTGGGGGCCATGGGCATTTGGGCCACTTCCACATATAACTTACTTGAGGCTTCAGGACCTGCTTAGACCCTATCTTGTGTACACCATTTCCATTTTATTATGAAGTGCTGTTGTGCATGCCCAACTTTAAGGCTTGGTGTGTCAGAGAACACCCAGCTCATGGCAGGCAACTCAGGTCTCATGGTAACTTGGTGGTCGTTGTTTAAGCATTCTCCTCTACTAAGGCCCAATAGCAGGCCCAAAGCTTTTTCTCAAAAGGAGACCACTTATCTGCAGAGGATTGTAAGGCTTTTCTCCAAAATCGTAAGGGCCTGCATTGTGATTCTCCTATAGGGACCTGCCAAAGGCTCCAGACAGCACCTCTATTTGCCACTGAAACTTCCAGCACCATTGGATCTGCTGGATCATATAGCCCAAGTGGCAGAGCAGCTTGCACAGCAGCCTGGATCTGTCACAGAGCCTCCTCTTGTTCTGGTCCCCACTCAAAGCTAGCAGCTTTTCTGGTCATTCAGTAAATGTGCTGGAGTAGCACACCCACATAAGAAATATGTTGTCTTCAAAATCCAAGAAGGACAAGCAGGCATTGTGTCTCTTTTTTTGGTCATTGGAGGGACCAGATACAACAGCTTATTCTTCACCTTAGAAGGGATATCTTGACATGCTCCACACCACTGGGCACCTAGAAATTTCACTGAGGTGGAAGGCCCCTGTGTTTTGTTGGATTTATCTCCCATCTCCCTGACACACAAATGCCTTACCAATAAATTTAGAGTAGTTCTTGATTCTTGCTCACTACTTCCAATCAACCTGATATCACCAATACAATGGATCAGTGTGATGTCTTATGGGAGGGAGAAATGATCAAGTTCCCTCCAAACAAGATTATGACATAAGAGTGGAGAGCTGATATACCCCTGAAGTAGAACAGCGAAGGTATATTGCTGGCCTGGCCAGCTGAAAGCAAACTGTTTCTGGTAGTCCTTACTGACAGCTATTGAGAAAAAGCATTTGCCTGATCAAAGCTGCATACCAAATACCAGGAGATGTGTTGATTTCCTTCAGCAATGATTCCACATCTGGAACAGCAGCTGCACTTGGAGTCACCACCTGGTTAAGTTTATGATAATCCTCTGTCATCCTCCAAGAGCCATCTGTTTTCTGAACAAGCCAAATAAGAGAATTGAATGGTGATGTGATAGGGATCATCATCCCTGCATCCATGAAGTCCTTAAGAGTGGCACTAATCTCTGCAATCCCTCCAGGAATCTGGTATTGCTTCTGATTTACTATTTTGCAAGGTAGGAATAGTTTGAGTAGCTTCCATTGACTTTTCCTACCATAATAACCCTCACTCTAGGAGTCAGGGAATCAGTGTGGGGGTTCTGCCAGTTACTGAGTATATCTATTCCAATTATGCATTTTGGAGCTGGGCAAATAACTAAAGAATGGGTTCTGGGACTACAGGACCCACTGTGAGATGGGCTTGAGCTAAAACTCTGTCAATCACTTGACCTCCATAATCCCCTACTTAGTCTAGTGGAGCAGAGTAATATTTTGGGTCTCCTAGAATTAATGTCACTTCTGAGCCAGTATCTAATAATCCCTGAAATATCTGATCATTTCCTTTTCCCCAATGCACAGTTAACTCATAAAAGGCTGTTGGTCTCCTTGGGGAAGGCTGGAAGAAAGATTAACAGTATAAATTTGTGGCTGTGTTCCTGGCCTTCCCCTCATTTAAGGGGCTCTGGTCTGTAAACTGTCTCAAGTCTGGAAATTGATTAAGGGACTGTGACCTTCTGTTTTTGTAATTCAAGTTAGACTTTTGTTCACTTCACCTAGAACTCTTCTGCTTATACAGCTCAAACAAGAATTTAGCAGACTGCCCATCTCTTATACTTTAAGAATTCCATGATCTACTAGCCAATGCCATAGTTCTCTGGGAGTCATATTAGTTTGACTGCTGCTTTGACTCCTACTTTGGGTCCGCTATCCACTATAATAACCACACCCACCTTGCTTTTGGCAATTAATTGTTGCCACATGGCTTCTGTCAACTTGCGATCCTGTCACCCCATTGTGTTTAAGGATTCCAGCTCAGTGACAATAGTTTCCATAGTAATATCTGACCTATAGAGAAGGACAACTACAGAGCTCTTCAGGGGCAATGGAACCAGTCTCACACATTTATTCATCGCAGTCCTGATTAAAGATGTGTCCTCTGGATAGCCCTAGGGTGTTTGAGTAAGTTTTCATGATAAATCCACACTAACACTCCAGTCTCTCTAAGCCTTCATGATACATTATACCAGGGAAGTGCTGACATTTCAACCTCTGGAAATGTTGGCCACTTTTGTTCCATGTTTTAACCAACTATGCAAAGAAACTGTTAACACTCTTTGTAACCTCTCATGCTAAAACATTGACTCCAGAATCTCTGCTTAATTGGTCCATATCAGTAAATTCAGCCTGATCCAGCTTTATCTTCCACCATTATCATACACCCTATCATGGTCAGGTTCATGTGTCAACTTTGCCAGGTGGGCAAACACACTGGCCTGTCTATTTCTATGAGGACATTTCATGAACTTAAATCAAGATCACGTTGGCAACATCCACAGCTGAGGGGGAGTGTCTTCTGCAAAAAATGACACAATCTAATCACTGGAAGGCTTTTAAGGAGGACTCAGAAGAGACAATCACTCTTGGCTGCTTTAGGCAGCCAGCCTCTCATGAGAGTTCGTTGAGGACCTTCATTGGAGCTGCCAGCTCAGGGCCTGCCCTACAGACCTTGGACTCTACATCCCCAAGGTTACATGAGACACTTTTATAAATTTTATATTTATAAATATCTCCTGATGATTCTGTTTCTCTAGAGAACACTAGCTAATACATACCCTTACTATCCATTCCCATACATAATTCCCCTGATTTCTGTCCATATAAATTGGAAAACTCACACAGTTCTTTTGGAGTATAGTGTACATCTTCATAGGTAAGAATTTGTACCTCACCCTTCAGAACTTGTTGGGACTTTAGTTTAGTTAAAGGCCTGAAAAAAAGTAGGGTAATGGGATGCATCATGAAAAGAATTTAAGTGTCTTTCAAGCCAATTACCTCAGGGAATTCCCTTGCAGTTTCATGTGGTGAAACAGGATTAATCTCTCCAGATAGAGGAGTGAGGGCTGTTTCCTCAGGAGAGATGGCTACAGGTCTACCAGGCCCTGAAGGGTTAATCTCTTCCAGGGGAGACTGAATTGCAAATCCCTCAGGGCAGACAGGAGGTCAGGAAGCTATTTCCTCAAGCTTAGAAATTTACAATTCTGAGCCGATGAAAATGTCAAAATCAAGACATCATCAAGAAGTTACCTTCTTTCTGAAGACAGGCTGCCAGCAATCTGAAGACCAGTATTTGCTGGTCTCTCCCCTCTCTCCTGGGTTTCTTTACTTTCAGCTACTGGCTTCTCCATCTGTGGCTTTATTTCTCAGCTTCTATCCATCCTTTCTCCTTGTCTTTTCTGTCTCTCTCTGTTTTTCATCCTCTTATATCCCACTTGGGACATGCCTCAACTGAAATAAGCTAATCAAATGGTCACACCCACAGGAATAGATTAGCTTTAGGAATATAATTTTTTCTGGGGTCGATAAAGCCTTCCAACCATCACAGTCACACTTCAGACATCAAAGAAATGAGCATTACTCCCATGTCACACAGCTATTAAAATAGCACAATATAGATGGTAACTTGGGTCCACCTGGTTCTAAAGCCCATGTTCTGTGCATGATACTTCACTCTTCTCTAGAAGAAGAGAAATTTATTTTAATTCAATGGCTATGTTCATAAATAAAAATTTATCAAGCTCATATATATGTATAAAAGTTATGCAAAAAGTTCAAGTGCAGTTTAAATGAAAACAGTATTTCTTCATCTCTTATTCTGGGTTGCATGAAGTTAGAAAATACAGAGCTTAATCAAATCATGTTTTTGTCTTTAGGAGTAAAGTAATTACATATAATCTAAGTGACTGTTCAGGGTAGCAGTAAATCAAAATGTCACTGAACTCTATTTGTCAAAATTGACAAATAGAGAATGAATAGCGAAGTAATTCCTGCAGAGAAGAACTGGCTTCAATTTCCTGTGGCTAGGGAAACCTTTGTGAAAGAGCAGGGAAGTCTGAAGCATTAATGAGATGTATGTTAATCCTTCTTAAGTAGTCTAAGTTAAAGAAGTTAGAAGAATAGGAAACTGAAAGACATATTTGATTATTGGGAGAAAAAAAGGTCATGGCATAAGGAGGTTTTACATTTTTTAAAAAATATTTCTTCTAGCCTTTGCTGCATGTGGTATGATAATCATGAGCAGTAAGCAAGGAGAAATTTTGCAACTATGAAGAGGGTGTGGAAAGACCATGGAAATGATTTCTGATAGAAGTGGATTTGCTTCATATCTTCTTGCCTTACAGACTGTGTAACATTGGAAAATCCACACAGCATTCTTGTGTTCATTTTCATAACGAAACCTTATTATATCCAGTAACTGCAGACTCTGTATTGTCTCAATTTCATCAAACCATTCTCTGACCACCACTTCCAGCCATCTTTCCATTTTATGTTCTCTACCACTCCAATTCCAGTAATCCTTCAAACCCACTGCCCTCCACAATCTTTGACTCTATGACTTATTTTGTTTCCTAATATCTTTCATGTCTGCTCCTCTCTCTTCACCCAGCTTAATGCTATCATCAATCACAAAAATAAATCCCTCGCATTCACCTGCAAATTCCTTGTTCTTTCTCCATATGCCAGTTTGGCAAAATCCCAGTCTGGTTAAGTACAACTCTAAGCATCCATTCTGCTAAATGTCACTGGAAAAAACAAATGAACAAACAAAGAATAGTGATAGTGGCTATAGAAAAAAAATAAGGTGGGGAAGAAAAACAGAAAGAATCAATTATGTTTGCTGAGTGAGGTTGCAAATATCTTTGATATTTATAATCTGACTCCTTCAGTGAGAATGGAAGGCATATGAAGAAATGGATTTTTGTTGTTGTCTTTTTATTTCTCACTTCTGTTTCCCTAGTTATCATCAATCACTATTGTTAATTCATATTTGTAAAACACTCCACCCATTAGCAGAATATATATTTTTAAGCATATATGAAACATTTACTATAATAGATCAGATTCTGCACAGTTCAGCAGCTCTAAGTAAAGTTAAAAGGATTTGAGTGATAGCATGTATATTCTAAAATCACAATGAATTAAGTCAGAAATCAATACTAGAAAAATGTTTGGAAATGCTCCAAATATTTGGATACTTAATTATACACTTTTAAATAACTGTTATGTCAAAGAAGAACTCAATATTCAGAATGAAAATGAATCACAGTATTTCAAATCTGTGAAATGCCACTAAAGCAATAGTTAGGGAGGAATATATAGAACAAAGTTCCTTTATTGTAAGACAGAGGTCACAAATCAATGGTTTCAGCTTCTAACTTAAGCAACTAGAAATTAAATGAAAGAAAGAAAAATAATAAGGAAATCAATGAAATAAAAATATAAATATATATAGAGAAAATCAGTGAAACCAAAAGCTGGGTTGATTGAGAAAATCAAGCAAGTTGATAAACTTTAGCAGACTGGCCAAAAAAAAAAAAAAATACTAAAGACACAAGTAACCAATATCAAGACTGAGAGATATGATATCACTACAGGATCTACACATATTAAAAGAATATTAAGGAAATATTATGAACAATTTTACCACAATATATCAACAATTTAGATGAAATAGATAAATCCCTTGAAAGACATAAACAACCACAGCTCACTCAAGAAGAAATGAATAACCTAAATAGCCTTATATGTACTAAAAGAATTGAATTTGTAGTTAAAAACCTCCCCACAAAAAAAAACTCACTGCTGAATTCTTCCAGACATTTAAAGAAGAAATATTACCAATTCTATACAAACTCTTTGAGAAAATTGAAATGGAGGAAATACTTTCCAAAATCTACTATTAGGTTAATGTTAACTTGATAGCAAAACCAGGTGAAGACTCAAAAGAAAGGAGAACAACAGACCATTATCTCTCATGAACATAGATGCAAAAATTCTAAACAAAATGATGACAAATTGAATCTAATAATATTTAGAGAAGATATCATGCAATGACCAAATGGAGTTTACCTCAGGAATGCAATGGTGATTTAATATTTGAAAATCAATGTAATTTACCATATTTACAAAGAAAAATCAATAACTATCTCAACAGGTGCAGTAAAAGCATTTGGCAAAACTCAGCATCCATCCCCAATAGAAATGCTCAGCAAATGAGGAGTAGATGGGAAATTCCTCAACATGAAATGTAACATCTTTTAAAATCTCTGTAACTAACATCATAATTACTGGTGAAAAACTGAATTATTTCCCCCCTAAGTTTAGGGACAAAGCAAAGATTTTCCCTCTCACTATTTATGTTTAATATTGCACTGGAGGTTTCCACCCAGTGAAATAAAACAAGAAAGAGATATAGACATCCAAATTGCAAAGGAAAAGTAAAACAGTCTTTATTCACAGATGATATGAAACACTGAATGAATTTACAGAAAAGATAACAGAACTAATAAGTGAATTTAGCAAGATTCAGAATACAAGATCAATATACAAAAACAATTATATTTCTATATGTTATTAATGAGCAAACATAATTGAAACAACACAAAATAACATAATGCAAAACAAAAATTTTTCTTATGTTCTTTTAAGAGTTTTATTTTTGGCCACATTTTTCTAATCATTCAGATTTTTTAGTAGTAATGTTATTTTTTGAAGTTTGGCTTTATCTTTTTCCAGCATATTTTGTCAAATTTAAGGAAAAACTGTAAGGCTGTTAGATGAACCAGGGGATAGAGACTAAGCCACTTTTTTGGAACACAATTATTCTCTTCGCCATGCTGTGAAGAATCAATGATGAGATATAACAAATTACAAGCATAGAGGAGTATTAGAAATTTCTTGGTTTTTATTTTTATTTTTCACTATTCTTTTATTGACATGCTGAATAGAAAAAAGGAAGACATGTCAATTTAAACATACACAGTAGTCACCATGAAGGCTATTTAAATGATTTTTAACACATAATAGTAGTTGCTTCAGAGAAAGAGTTATGATGTAATCAAATCTCAGCATAAACGTATTTCTCTTTGGAATAGTAACCCAAATCAAACTCTGAAATCTATTCTACAACTAATTGTTCCAATGTGCTTTGAAATTTATTGTTTTTTGTATATATGTTATTTTTCACGAAAAAGAAAAAAGTGTATTATGATAATAAGTGCACAGCTATACGATGATATGGTGAATCATTGATTGTACACTTAGGATGGTTACATGGTATGTGAATGTATCATATGTATCAATAAAAATAAATAATTTTTAGAAATCTGGTCTGTGTCAAGATAATATTCAAACCACATTAAAGAAGCAAGTAATTGCAAGACATATGCAAGCTAGTAGGTGACATTTTCTGGTCTGGTGCTTTCTTGTAGCTTTCAGTGGAGGTTGAGCTCATTTGTGAGAGACACTCACCATTGAAACTACAGCATTCAGAATCAAGGCTTTAAAGTGAATTTCTGTCAACACTAGAGTTTAGCAATGGGGACATAGCATTATATTCTATTTGAATCCATTTAAAGCAGATTGGATCTTTAGGTGTACAAACATTTTTTTAATCATAAAGGTATTTTAATCAGGCATTTAATCCTGAGCACCACCCAGGTCATGCTGTCGTAGCATAGCTCAGTATAGAGTAGGTGCAGTGACTTAAAGATCACTAGTCTGGACAGCCAGTTCTGACCCCCTCAGCCTTCAACAAGCTGAGTGGCCCTGGGCTCAGTATGCACATTTGCAGTGAGCGTTATTATGATGACAGCGCTAAGGCTCTAAAATTCAGTGAATCTGATGGTTTGCTCCTTGGGGTAAAACTGCAGAATGCATATTGAATTTCCTTTCTTTGGTAGGTTTACCCCAGGCCACTATTTACTTTCTAATATTACAAGTCAAATTTTTCTTATCTAGCGTTGGCATTGGAACACAGCAGAGCTGCCAGCTCCAAGGAAACCCCTTTGTTTGAAGAGATTTTGCTTTGTTTAGTAGTAAAAGTAAAAGAAAAAAGATGTCTAAAATTTTGTCAATATCCTGGGGTGTTTTAAAATAAATATTTGAATGTAATGAGTCTGAAAACTGGATGTGTATTTTCTATGTTTATTTAACCTTAATTTTGCATAAGTGTCACTTGAATGGTCTAACAATGGAAGGAGAAAACGTCTATGTGAACAGTTTTTACATATTTATCCTTTATTCGATGGAATCGACAGGTTTATTCAAGTGGTGGTTTTAAATTTTAAAAATTTTAAGATACCTGAAAATTAAATGCAGTCAGATGCTAATGTCTAAGTCTTTATTCAACTATCTTACACAGCTTCTTTCCCTTTAAAGAGTTCCTGAGGCAAATGAAAACCTGTTTTTCATAATCAGAAATAAAATTTTAAGTTGAAGACAACAAAAAAAAGGTATTTTTCTTTGAAAATTAGTGTTCCCACATGCCTGGTTAGAGAGTAAGGTCATAGTTAAGAGTCTATAATTTTGTTATGTTTTATGACTATGGACCATAACATTAAATTCATGAGTTCTTCCTAGTTACTAGTGAGTCTTTTTAAAATATGCCCAAAGTTGTAATCAAAGATGTTTGAGAGAGTTTTTGTGGTTGGATACAATAGAATCTGTCGATTAAGTAACAGTTGCTTTTGGACATTTTGCAGTGAATCATACAAATGTGTGCATACCTTAATAACTGCTCTTTCCTATTTCTTCTTTTTTACAGAAACCCATCCATCCTATTTCTGTATTTCTACCACCCCAAACTCTAGAATATCCTTCATATATGGATATCAGGTGTGGATCAACAAATATTTCAATGAGGGGTAAGAAAAAATAAAGGCTGAACATAGCTCAAGTCTTCTTAGTGAGTGAACTCAATAAATGACTATTTGTGAAGGCGAGTCACATAGGTAAACCCCTAATCTTCCAATTTATGTGTGATTATATTGCATGAACCTGACAGTCATGGGAGATTAGCACGTGAATTGATTGGAGTATGTGTGCCAACGCCATCTCAAAGGCAAGATTCCAGACACTTCATGAGCCTCTGTTTTCATATAACAGACTACAAAACCAAATGAAATAGGTTTATTTCAGGAATCATGGAGCAATGGCATCTCCTGAGACCCTGGAACAAACACTGCAGAGTGTGGGACAAGAGAAAGCCCTACCACAAGCACCCTAAATATGAGCTTGGCAGCCCAACAAACCAGTGCTGAGGATAACCATTAGCCCAGCTACAAATACAGAGTTGTTTCAAAGAGGCACATACTCTGAGGTTGCAGATTGAAACTTCTGAGGCTCCCAGAACTGTACTTACAGGGTTAGGTTCATTGGTGTGGGCTGCATGACCTCCACTGGGGAGCTAGTCCACATGTAGACCCTGGTGAAGATGCACCAAGCATCTAAAGGACACACTGTCCTAGCAGAGATATTGTTTCCACCATGCTGTTCCTGGGCTGCAAGAAGGGGACAAGACAATGCTGGGAAGGAAGAAGGAAGGTTTTTATTTTGCTCACTTGTTTTTTTGTTTACTTTTGTTTTTTGTTTGTTTTTGAGTTTCTAAGAAAATATTTTAAGTGAAATGCAGCCAATAACAATTTAGGAGAAATACGATCGAAGGAAAAAGAAGACCAAGATTAACAACCTCTGAAGCAGCAGATACAAGGAAAGCTCTTGCCTGCAGCCCAGCACATGGCTTTGTAATAGAGAGAAAGGAGCAAAAAAACACCTGCCTGAGGAAGACCAAAACCTGAAAGGAAATAAACCATTCTCCTTCCCATCTTAGTTTGTGTAATAATGTGCTTATTGTTCTCAAAAATGGAAGACATGATAACATGAAATAGTACAATGGTGCCTGGACCACATCTAGAAAAAGTTTTCTATTTTCTCTGACACTAAAACATATAAACAATAGAGACTAAAATGCTTGAACTAGAGATATGAAATGTTCACTGGATTTCAGTTCAAGAATCATTAAGGAAGGTAGCAACAGGCATTTTAAGCAGGATATCTCTGTTGATATGGTTACACAAGGGCTCTCTTCTATCTCTCTTCTGTTCACTTCTTTTCTGTCATTCTACCTACACCTGATCAAATTCAGGGAATGATCTCCTGTTGTGTTGGTTTGAAAGGATGTATGTACCCTAGAAAAGCCATGTTTTAATCCTAATCCCATTTTATAAATCCAGCCATTTCTTCTAATCCCTATTCAGTACTGTATGTTTGAATCTGTAATTAGATCATCTCCCTAGAGATGTGACTCAATCAAGAGTGGTTGTTAAGCTGGATTGCACCGCCACCCATTTGGGTGGGTCTTGATTAGTTTACTGGAATCCTATAAAAGAGGAAACATTTTGGAGAAAGCTAGAGATTCTGACAGAGCAGAGAATGACATAGCCACAAGAAGCAGAGAGTCCACCAGCCAGAGACCTTTGGAGATGAAGAAGGAAAATGCCTCATGGGGAGCTTCATGAAGCAGGAAGCCAGGAGAGAAAGCTAGCAGATGATGCCGTGTTTGCCATGTGCCTTTCCAGATGAGAGAGAAACCCTGACTGTTTTTGCCATGTGCCTTTTCACTTGAGAGAGAAACCCTGAACTTCATCGACCTTCTTGAACCAAAGTATCTTTCTTTGGATGCCTTAGATTGGACATTTTTATAGACTTGTTTTAATTGGGAAATTTTCTCGGCCTTAGAACTGTAGACTAGCAATTTATTAAATTCCCCTTTTTAAAAGTCATTCTGTTTCTGGTATATTGCACTCTGGAAGCTAGCAAACCTGATTAATTAACAGAATTGACAGAAGACTGATGATAGAATGTGAAGCTAGTGGGCTCCTTGAAAGAGAGGCATCTGGCTGCAGAAGCAGAGTTGACCCCATGCATAGGGAAGCCAGATTCTAGAGTAGCAGATTCTGGATGAGTGCTGAATTAGGATGGAGAACATTCCACCCTATTTTTCTACCTCTCCTTCTCTACTGGCTTCTTTCCTTTTATAAAGCTGAACATATATTTTGCAATCTTAAACAAAACTCTTATTTATCTGTAATTCTCTCTCTCCTCTTATTCACAAACAGATGTCTAAACAGGCATTGTACAATTGCTTTCTTTGATTCTGCACATTCCTTTCTCTTCTTAAGTCATTAGAAGCTGGTTTCTATTGCTTCTCTTGCTAAGGAATAGAGTGGCCTGTTTATTCTGAAATACAATGGATACTTCTTCACTTTTTAACTTTCCATTGTGAAATTCTTGCTTTTGTCTTGGATGTCTGCAGTGACTTTTTTCTAGTTTTGTCTATTGACTGACCTACCCTAGTCTTCTTGGTACAGACACAATTCTTTGCTTCTATTTAAGATTAAGTTTCTTTGAATTCCTTTTCCTCTTTTTGCTTTGCATATCTTCTCAACCCATTCAACCTCCCATCTCCAACCCTTGCCTCTTCCCAAAACACAAATGCTAATTACTGACCTTCTAGTAGAAATTTCCAATTTATAAACATCAACTCAACAACTGCAAGGCAGAAATAACTGTCTTCGAATTGCACACTCCTTATTTACCAAGGTTTCTGGTCTCAGTCTTCCCTTGAAACTAGGAACTGAGGATACATGTTCAACTGCTTTCTTTCATCATCTTCATCTCAAACTTGAAGAGCATCCACATCCTCAGACTCTGTCTCCTTTGTTCCAAATCCACTGTCTTCAGGTAAGTTCACTACATGTTTTGTTGCTGCTGCTGTTGCTGTTGTTGTTGTTGTTGTTTTGATTCCTGCAAAATATCTGGACCAATCTCTCTGCCTGCAGGTGTTTCATTACAATAACATCTTAGACTGTCTCTCTGGGTCCCTGATACCTAGAGGAAAAATGCCAAATGTTACATGATGACGCAGGCTCACTCTGCCCTGATCTCCTGCTGTGTCTACTGATTTTTCTGCACTGCACACCTACTCTCTGGATCCAGTGAACTTGCCATCCTCAGTTGTTTCATGCCCCAGTGATGCATGATGCAGATGCCATTGTGCTGGTTTGAAAGGATGTATGTCCCCTAGAAAGCCATGTTTTAATCTAAATCCCATTTCATAAAGGTAGAATAATCCCTATTCAATACTGTGTGTTTGAAAATGTAATCAGATCATCTCCCTGGAGATGTGATTCAATCAAGAGTGGTTGTTAAGCTGGATTAGGTGACAACATGTCTCCACCCATTTGGGTGGTTCTTGATAAGTTTCTGGAGTCCTACAAAAGAGGAAACATTTTGGAGAATGAGAGAGATTCAGAGAGAGCAAAGCAGAACGACATAGCCATGAGAAGCAGAGTCCAGCAGCCAGTGACCTTTGGAAATGAAGAAGTAAAATGCCTCCTGGGATGCTTCATGAAACCAGAAGCCAGGAGAAGAAGCTAACAGATGACACTATGTTTGCCACGTGCCCTTCCAGGTGAGAGAAGAACCCTGACCATGTTTGTCATGTGCCCTTCCAGATGAGAGAGAAATTCTGACTGTGTTCACCATGTGCCCTTCCACTTGAGAGAGAAACTCTGAACTTTATTGGCCTTTTTGAACCAAGGTATCTTCCCTGGATGCCTTAGATTGGACATTTCTATAGACTTGTTTTAATTGGGACATTTTTCCGCCTTAGAACTGTAAACTAGCAACTTATTAAATTCCTTTTTAAAAAGCCATTCTGCTTCTGGTATATTGCATTCCAGCAGCTAGCAAACTAGAACACCATTCTCTGACATATTTTGTAACTTCTACTTCCTTGCACAATCATAGTTGCAGTCCCAGAGTTACCCGTTTTCCCTCCTCTGGACATCCTACCTGGATCCCCTCCAGTCATTCATTCATTCATTTATTTACTCAGCAAACTTTCTTTTGAGAACCTGTGAAAAACCCTGGAAAAGCGGAGCTAGGAAAAATAGATGAGATCTCCAGCCTCATGGATTTCTTATTCTGGAGAGCATGCAAACCCTTTTTTGCAATCCAGAGCATCCAATGTCACCTTCTTGGCACTGAATATTTCTATGCCATTACCTGTCTGCCTTTCGAGTTCCTTTCTGAAACAGGAACTCCTTAAAGGCTGGGCTAAATCTCCTCCCTTTCTTCTGCACTGAGCTTTCTATCATTTAGTTTGACACAGGATTCAGAAAATATTTATGATATCAATGTCATAGTTCCGGTAGAGCAGGACATGACAAAACAATCTCAGACCAGAGAGCATAAAGTGGCAGTTCTTTAACTGCACCAAGCCTAGCATTACTTTGTTTTTCCCCGCATAGTGTTGAGGGTGCATGAGTTACCAATACCCAAATGTGAGATGACACCATGCCCTGCCCACACAAAGATTCAGATTTCTGATGGGTGGGTGCAAACCAGGGCAGCACATTCCCTGAAATTCTTACTGTTCAATCTAAAATGTATGTAGAGCAGAGGAGGTAAGAATGCCTCTCTTCCCCTTCCTTAGGCATGCATTTTCTCCCAGGAGCCAAACTGGTGATGCTTTTGACTCCTTGCTGCCTAGACTTGTTTCTGACATGAGCTCCTTCAGCTTTGAAGGAGAAGCCCCTTTCTCCATGGGGCTTGACTAGTGTCCATTGAATTATCTCCAGTTCAGCCCATCTCAACTTCTCCCTGAGGGCACAGGTACACATGTTTCAAACCATCTTTCCCTGAACTTTTCAGGAAATAAAAAGTAAACATGCAAGTATATCTCCTCAAATTCTCACTTGACAATTGAAGAGCTGTACTCAAGAACAGCTCATTCCCAGCTCAGCTTCACTCGGGGTGCCTTCTTGACATCAAATGAGCCTGGAAGCAGAGTCCTCTGTGTGTGTGCATGTGTGGGTTTATACATAAGCATATGAAATGGAAATAGCACTCTATTTATTTGAATACTGCACTATCCATTAGTTGTTTTCCAACACTTACAAAAGATGGTATTTGGCAGATTTAAAGAAAATGTCCTTTATTTCAAAAGGAGAATGGGGTGAGAGTGACTGGCACATAGAAGCTACATCTGTTAGAGTTTACAGCATTTGCTCTTCCATGTTTATTATGTGATTTTCTTTATTTTTCTTTGGACATTTTACAGCTGCAGTTCAATAAAATACTGGCAGAATAACAGATCAATGCATATGCATTAATTTCTATCAATGCTGACGGACTCAGCATCCATTTGGAGAAACTGTTGGGTCTTTGATCTTTTTGTTTCCTTCATCCCTCAACAAAATAGAAAAAGTCATAATAAATAATGTTTACCTCAATTGTATAGTGGTTTCACAGATAACAAAATTAAATTGCCAGCATCATAGGTTATGAAATCAAGAAAAATTTATGGATGCCTGTTTGACTAGTGTGCTCCTAGGAAAAATGCTCTCATATAAAGACAAATTAATATCTCACTGAAGATAGGGTATAATGCTTGAGAAGACATTGAGGTAACTGGAGAATATTTTTAAATAATCAATGTAGCTTAAGTTTTATCTTTTATGAAGTATGGAATCAGAATCAGATACATATGTGCTATTGTATGTGTGTGAGAGCAAATGAGAGAGAGAAAAAGAAAAGAACACACATGTGTACTTTTTATCCCCTTCAGAGTAATGTGAATATATAAGCTAAAAGTGATGGAAAAGGGGGTAAGTTTTACAGGAAGAGTAAAGGGTAGGATGAAAGATAAATCCTATAATTTTTAATAAAACACCATTATGTTTTATTGTTATGAGCATTGGAGCTGAACCAGACTAATCTGCTTCATAATGCAGACCTTTAATTTACTTATTAAGACCTCTTTAAAATTAAAGCTGTTCGGATGCAAGGGTAGTTCAGTGGTAGAATTCTTGCCTGCCATGTAGGAGACCAGGGTTCGATCCCTGGCCCATACACTTCCCAAAAACATACAAACAAGCAAACAGAGAAATAAAAGACAAACAACAATTCAACAAATGGTGCTGGAATAACAGAACACATGCATGGAAAAAGAATGTAATGTGACACCCAGCACATAGCATACAAAAAATATATATATATATGCTGTTGAGAGTAATCACTTGTTCCTTGCTGGCACACAGAAAGCACATAATAAATGGTAATTACCATTTTAGAGATAAAATATATGAAGATGTAACATGAAATATAAAGCATCGGATAAGTGAATAGAAGAGTGTAAACATCAGTACAGGAGGTGAGGTTAGAGATTGTTGGAATTTTGAGGATATCCTTTCCTTCCTCCATTCTGCCAAGACAAGATTGAGGCTTTGTCAGCCTCCTTCCCTCTTCCATCTTGGACCACCAATAAAGTTTTTAAGTTTCAGTTTTTGCCAATCACAAAGAAGAAATTCAGCATCTATTTAGTGGAGTGAATGATGAGGTAAATGACAAAACCTTGCTAGGTTATAAACACAGACTTAATTGCTTGTTCCATGAAAAAGGTAACATGTTTGGCAAATATGAAGATCTTCTTGTTATTTGTGATGCGCTTAGATTGGTGCACATCTTGTGGTTTTTAACATCCTCAGATTTTATGCTTTGGAAATTTAACTTCACTTTTCTCTTCCAATCTAAAGAAACAAGTCATTCAGTCCTAAGTTCTATCTAGTAATAGAGGGCCCCTTAGGGCTCAGAGAAAAGGTTGCTTTGCAGTAAAGGTCATTCACTTCCACTATTTAGAACCTAAATCTTCATTTGCTTAACCAAAAATCCAACCACAGTCTCCAGCATGTTTGTGAGTTCCATGAGGTGAGAAAGAACTTAAGTATCATGTTTCTATGTTTGAATGGAAAACCACACTTCTTTTCTATGTTATTTCAAGATAACTTACCTTTATGCTGTCCTTGTGACAATGACCACTTCTGACCTGTGCTGAGGCTTAGCTTCTCCATTAGTTTACCCTGTAAAGTGAGGGTGCCAAGTCTGAAGACCTAGGCTATTCTTGAACTCCCCTACAACCTGGCAGTGTGAACTTGAAAATGGCTGTCTCTGCCTTGCATCCCACCTAACCAGTCACCTGCAATTCTGGGTCAACAGGAACTGGCACTAATGGACTGTTAGATGTCCATTTTTCTATAGTAATAGGAGTCTGGACATTATTTTCTGACCTGTGCTCCATGCTGATAAGCAAGTCAAGTGTGGCATGAAATAGATATTTATATAGCCATAGGGTGTTTTCTTCCTCTTTTTTTAAAAAGGAATATCCGTATCCTTGATAGGGGTCACTTAAACTGGAAATGGTACTAAAGAATTGTAAGTAAAATCACACCTTGAAGCCATCTTCTTCTCCCACTCTTCTTCCTTCTCCTTTAATTCTCTTCTTTCTTTTTTGTCTTTATTTTCTGGACCTTTATTTTCTCTCCAAATCATAGGAACTCCAAACTCTACGTGGATAATCTAATAGATTTAGCACACCAGCTTCCTAAATTATTTGACCTCTTACCTGTCAGGATATTTTCTTCCTCATTGTCTTATGCTAACCTCCTTAGGTCATCAAGTATAATTATCATCACCAATAATTTTACAACTGTCAAAATGTTAGCTTCAAGCAGATCATTGGCTCACCACTACTTCATATCCTTCTCATCTGAAAACTCTAAAAATCACATTCACTGAAATTTAAATTAATGATTTAATTATTACCTACCTTTCCCTCTACCCCATATCTACAATTCATACCTATCTAGTCAATTTAGAGTCCAAGGCCCAACAATAAATTTGTTCCCCTGAGAATATCCAAATTTTCTCTTCCCATCTTCTACTGCTTGTGATCTATCGCTTAAGAATCCGATGAGCATTTCAAACTTAAGAGTCAAACCGGGGTGGGCCATGGTGGCTCAGCAGGCAAGAATGCTCGCCTGCCATGCCAGAGGACCCGGGTTCGATTTCTGGTGCCTGCCCATGTAAAAAAAAAAAAAAAAAAAAAAGAGTCAAACCGTAATTCTTTATGCCTTCTCTCCTAGCTCCTCTCCAAGCCTCTCAAATAAATAAACAACGTTAATCAATCACCCACGTGGTGAAGAAGATTTTAAGAATGAGACTTGTTTCCTTTCTTTGCTTCACTTGCTTCATCTTCTCATAATCAGCTCCAAAACACATCCTAAACCTCTGCCTATCTCCATTTCTACCTCCAGTATGCCATTCCAAATGGCCTTAACATCTCTTTAAAACCACTTCAACGTTCCTAACTAGACTTTTTGCTTCCACTTTGGACCCCTACAAATCATTCTCACTGGAGGTTTTTAAAGAGCGGAAAGCTAGGATCTGATTTTTGTTTCACAAAGAATGCCCCTTTAAAAACCTCCAGTGACTCCCCTATGTCACTTAGAATAAATAGTTCTGGTTTGCAAAGCCTCACATATTTTTTCTTTCATTTTCAACTGCATCCCCTATAACTCCCTCTCTCCTAGTCCATTCTAGTTCTCTCACTTTGCTTTCTGTTTCAGAAGGTTTATTCGTACTTCAGGACCTGTGCACTTGCTGTATGGATTCCTGGAATGCTCTTCTCCTGTGACTTCCCATTATACGCTCCATCACTTCATTCCAGTTCCTGTTCAATGTTCATTTTCAGAGAGACCCCTCCTGAGCATCTAATCAAATGAAGCCCCAAGTCATTGTCTTTCTATCTGCTATTAAAATTCTCTTCATGATACTTAATATAGCCTGTATTTAAATTGTGTGTGTGAAAAAGGGCATCTCTATTATTAGTCTCTGTCACAAGAACAAAAGGCCCAAGAGAATGCAGACTTTCTCTCAGTATCTGTCATGATCCCTGCAGCTCATGGGTTTAGAGTAGACCCTTGGTGAATTCTGTTTTAATAACTGAAGTCTGCTGGGGTAACTGGTAGACCTATTAGGGTTTGAGAATCATTTCTCAGGTTTCATAATCATCTATGCCTCAAATGAACTTGAGAGTTGACTTTTTGCTTCACCCCAGGAAGTTCACATTAGCTTCTTTGCTCAGTATTTCTAAGGGTGAGATCAAACTTGAAACTTCAAAAGCAGTGCTGTTTTAGACCTTTGGAGACAGAGGGGAAAATTATCCAAACACTGATGTGTGCCAAATAATGGTGCTGTACAAGGCAGAAGATAAAGCTCAAAAAGATAAAGTTATTCGGAAGAATTTTATCTAAATTTATTATAAATGGGTTTATAAATGTAGGCTGAAAAGTAATCAAATGAGAAAACTGCAGTGCAGGCACATTCAAAAGTGATAAGAAATAATTAGGGAGAGAAGAAGGAGAAAGGCCCCTTGAATTTTAGGCATCTTTGTCTCAAGGTCTTGGTTTATCTGGAGACAAAGCTTGTGCTCTGCATTTCCTTCAGTTAAACTAATTTCCTCAATGTTAAATAAAAGCAGTGTCTGGCATCTCCCATGCTTAACATAAAATTTCCCACTTTACAGCCATTATTTCTCCAGTATAATTGTCAAGCACACCTGTTTACAAAACACTGAGACAGCATTCTAAGGACTGCAGGACAAAATGCCCACTGCTTTTTCTTCAGCTATCATACTAAACCCCTTAATATTTAAATCCTGTAATAGTTATTAGGGGTAGAATGAAATATGAAGCCAAAGATAAAATTACCACCATTTTTTGTTTGTTTATTTTTAAGAAACAAAGAAAGTTTTTAATTTGGGGACATTGAGAGGCACAATTTTCCTGATTTATTCCTAAATATGTTTACCATTGTCTCTGATATTAAAGACTTTCCAAACTCAGCATCATTTCTAATGGCCAACTCATTGTTTGGCAGAGTAAAAGCATGGTGTGTAGGCTTGACATCATCAACATGGCAATGTAAAACATCTCCTGAGAAACCCTCCCCAGAGATTTAGCAAACAAAAGAACAAATCCTACTTGCTTAGAACTCAGAGAACAGTAGTGACTAGAGAAGGACTCTACAAACACTGAATCGAATAAATTGAAAATGTCAGGAAGGAAAGTTCTGCTCAGGATGGCTGGGTAGCTCCTGTTGCCATCCCCTTCACTCAATCCTGGGCACCTCAGGAGTTGCACAGAGGCTGCACAGCTCAAGTATACTGTGGACAAAGACTATATATAGCAACTAACAGCAGTGAGCTAGAACTCCACGCATATCTAGGCACAGGGACTTCAGTCTGCAGAGACCCAGAGTGGAACACAAAATGCTGAGTAGTGCTACATGCAAATGACCCATAGGGGTAAAAAAAAAGAGAGAGAGAGAGATTGTGCTAAAAGCTGGCAAAATTGTGCACACACTCAATCCAGTTTCAATCAGCAGGACCACCTTAAGGCAAAACTGATGGTTCTGTAGTGACCCAGCTTTCTAGATTTACCATACAAGGCTTCGCAGGATAGGACACTGGAAGAAACCAGAAGCAGAAAAGACTCATGCATAAAAAAAGGGGTGGGGGGCCTAAACTGAATTGCTATAAGATAGAACAGGCCCCAGAACTGAATGTGTAATGAAAATGGGACACTGAGTAAGGGAGAGAATTTAAACAAATAAAAGGAACTGGGGAAAAAGTCTGGGAAAAAAACCAAACTGTATAGATCAAGAGTCCTGGAAAGGAATAGAAGAAAAGAAACTTTATCCAAGAGGTGAAACAGTTGCACAAAAGGGCAATTTTAAAAACTGAACCACATACCCAGGGCAAGAACCAAATAAAAAAGAGCTGAGAAAATGCAAACAGTTAACCATAGGCTATTCTGAAAGTCAAGAATAAGTTATAAGAAGGTCAAAAAAGAGCCTAAACACAAGGCCAATTAGAATAAAACCACTAGATAAGATGGAGAAATGGACCTTCAGAGTTAACTCATCAAGATAATCAGATGCTTAGTCATATGTTAAGCCATACTTAAGTTATAGTTAGTTACAGAAACAAATTAAAACTTCAGAGAAGACACAGAATTTGGAACAACTAATCAATGAGGTTCAAACAAATTTCCTAAATAAATTCAAGGAGATGAAAGAAAATGTGCATAAAGAGATAAAAGATATTAAGTAGACAAGGTGTGAACATGAAGAATTTGAAAGTTTAAAAAGAAACAACAAAAATTATGGGAATGATATTGGGAATCTCAATAGTAGAGATTGAAAATACCATAGTGGCTTACAACAGCATATTTGAACAAGCAGAAGAAAGAATCAGCATATTAAAAATGAGAAAAATCAAAATTGTCCAGTCAGAAGAACAGATAGAGTAAACAATAGAAGAAAATTGAGCAGTGTCTCAGTGATTCAGTGGCAGCATGAAGCACACAAACATATACATCCTGAGTGTTCCACAGAGAGAAGAGGACTGGAAAGGGGCAGAAATAATATTTGAGGAAATAATGGCCAAAAACTTATATACCAACTCTTATGAAAGACATAAATATACATATTCAAGAAGCACAATGTACTCCAAACAGATTAAATCCTAATAGATCTACTCCAAGACACATACTAACCAGAATGTTAAATGGCAAAAGAAAGAGAATTCTGAAAGCAACAAGAGAAAAGCAATTTTCTCACAAACAATAGGTCCTCAATAAGTCTAAGTACTGATTTTTCACCCGAAATGAGGGAGGTAAAAAGACAAAGGTATGATAAATTTAAGGTACTGAAAGATTAAATACAGCCAGCCCCAAATTCTTTATCTGGCAAAATTGCCCTTCAAAAATGAGGAATAGTTTAAAATATTCATAGATCAACAGAAACTGAAAGAGTTCATTTACGAGAGGCGTGCCTTATAAGAATTACTGAAGGGATTTCCTCAGGTTGAAAGGAAAAGACAGGAGAGAGTGGCTTGAAGTAGTGTGAAGAAATGAAGACCAAATAAGGGCAACTGTTTTGGGTTGCTAAAATTACCAGAAAGCAATATACCAGAAATGGGTTGGTTTTACAATGGGGAATTATTAGCTTGTAAATTTACACTTTTAAGGCCGTGAAAATGTCCAAATTAAGGCATCAATAGAAGTATACCTTCACTGAAGAAAGGCCACCATAATCGGGAACACCTCTGTCACATGGGAAGGCATATGGCTGGCATCTGCTGGTCCTTCTTTCCAGCTTCTGTCGCTTTCCACTTCTGTCTTCAGTGGCTACTGCTCTCAGCTCCTCCAGGGGCTTTTTCTCTGTGTCCCTTTATTGTTTTTATCTCTCTGGGCTTTTCTCTATCTTTTATCTTCTCATAAAGGACTCCAGAAAAAGGACTAAGGCTCATGTGAACTGGGGTGGGTCACATTTCAATTGAAATAACCTAACCAAAAGGTCCAACCCACAATAGGTCTGCAGTCACTGGACTAGATTAAGAAAGCATGGCTTTTTCTAGGATGCATAACAGCTTCAAACTAGCACAGTAACTAAAAGAATAAACATAAAACCAAATAGTACTATATCCTCAATAAACATCTCTACTCTTTAATCCCTATAACATCAGAATACAGCTGAAGAAGGAAAAGCCATTTCCTGATAATGGATGTGCAAAATATAAAGTAGAAAGTGGGACAATAACAACAGAAAGGATATGGGAGAAAAGAACATGTATGCTATTGAAGTTAGTAGGTATCTGTTCAATTTAGAGGGTCATAATATAAACCCCGGGGTAACCACAAAGTATATTTAAAATATACAGAAATAGAAATGAGAAAGGGATCAGATGAAAAAAAAAAAAAAAGAGGCTGCAAGGAGAAAAATAGAGACCAAAAAAGAAATGACATATAAAAACCAAAGGAAAAAAAATAGCTGAAGTACTGCCTTTACAGTAATAACCTTGAATGAATGGATAAAATAACATAATCCAATTACACATTGCTTGCTCACCCTAGACCCAAAGACAAATAGGTTGAAAGTGAAAGGATGAAAAAAGATATTCCATGCAAATAGTAAACAAAAAAGAGCTTGGATAGCTATGCTATGGAAATCGGTAAATATGTTCAACTAAAAAAAAAAGGATACAACATATCGAAAGATGGGATGCAGTAAAGACTGTGCTGAGACAGAATAGTGTAGCCCTAAATGGTTATATTAACCAAGAAGAAAGAGTTAAAATCAAAGACCTAACTGCATCTGGAAGAACTAGGAAAAGAACAAAAAATAACTCCAAAGCAAGCAGAAAGAAAGACATAATAAAGATTAGGGCAGACAAGTTAAGTGCCCAGGAGTTACACAGTACTATTTTCCAGTTGTCCAGTGGATTAGTAATTCCTATGGTATTGTAATTATGTGAGTGATGCTGATAAAGACCGCAGCCACATATAAGGTGCCTAGAGAAAAGTCCAGGAGAACCAAGACACCAGTTATCACCCTCAATTACTAATTCCTGTGTTATTAGAATTAGGAACCACTCACCCCAACTTCAGTTCAAGTTGTTTGAGAGGACAGGACCCTTCCCCACATTCTGGAGCTTTATTATATGGGGAAAAAATGTGGAATATCCCCTATCTACCAGTAAAGAAACTGAGGATTAGCATTAAATAACTTGTGACCACACAAGACCAATAAGTGTCCAAGCTCTGATTGGACTTTACAAAGCCTGACTCCAAAACCTGTGCTCATAAGCAAAAAGAGGAGGGGGTTTCACTGCTGTTGGACGTGCCCCTATGTCCTTCTGGGAAGTTTCTGCATGTATGCTTATAGAAGGGTGAGCTGAAGTGATATTGGCTATTCTGGAGCTACAGAAACTTCAAGGGTCAAGAGAGGATCCTTTCATGTCAAAACCATACACAGATTGATTCCCTGCTACTGCTCTGATCCCTGGGAATTCTTCTGCTGTTCTTCTAAATAGCATGTTGAAGCAGAAAGATGGAGTCAAGCTTCCCTGATTGGGGAAATCAACAAATATTTGTTCTGGGTTCCTAGTGATTGTCTGGGGAATGTAGTTGAGGGCTCTTCCCACAACCAATCTTCTCTCTGAATTAGTTTTAAAGAGACTCTGACGGTTTTGGAAATTACCAGAACTCAACAGATTAATGGAAAAAATAAAATTTATACTATTTTAAAAAGGATTAGGGCACAAATAAATGATGTCAAGAATTTTAAAAAGCAACAATAGAGAGATTGAACTAAAACCTAAAGTTGGTTCTTTAAAGACATCAAAAAAATTGTAAAAAACCTTAGCTAGATTTAAATAGAGAAGATGTATTAACACTAAACCCACAAAGATAAAAAAGATAATAAGAGGCTACCATGATCAACTGTATGTAACAAATTACACAACCTAGATGAAACAGACAAATTCCTGGAAACACACAAATAACCTACATTGACTCTACAAGAAAGAGAATACATCAAACTACTAATTACAAGCAAAGAGATGGAATAGAGTCAGAAGAACCCTCCTAGAACCAGATGGCTTCAGAGGTGAATCTTAACAATCATTCCAAGAAGAATTAGTACCAATCTTAAACTCTTCAAAAAAACTGAAGAGGAGGAAACAACCTAACTCATTTTGTGAGGCCAACATCACCCTAATACCAAAACCAGATAAAACTACTACAAGAAAAGAAAATTGGAGACCAATTCCTCTTATGAATATAAATGCAAAAATCATCAAGTAAATATTTGGGGGGTTTATCCCAGGTATGCAAGCATGGTTTAACATAACTTAAGCAATTAATATAATATACCACATCAACAAAACAAAGGGGAAAAACACATGATCATCTCAATTGATATAGAAAAAGCATTTGAAAAAAGTCAGCATCATTTCTTGATAAAAACACTTAGAAAAATAGGAATAGAAGGAAACTTCCTCAACATAATAAAAGGCATATATGAAAAACCCACAGCTAACATCACACTCAATGGTGAATGACTGAAAACTTTCCCTCTAAGATCAGGAACAAATCAAGGATGCCCACTGTTACCATGCTATTTAACACTTACTAGAAGTTCTAGTCAGAGCAATTAGGCAAGACAAAGAAATAAAATAAATAAATTTCAACAAATTGGAAAGGAGGAGTAAAATTTCACTATTTGCAAATGACACAATTGTATATATAGAAAGTCACATAATATAAAATATCAGTAAAGTGGGGGCTATAAGATCAACATGCATAAATCAACAGTGTTTCTATACATTATTAATGAGCAAGCTGAGGATGAAATTTTAAAAAATCTATTTACAGCTGCAACTAAAAGAATCAAATATCTAAGAAGAAATTTAAACAGAGATGTAAAGGATTTGTACACAGGACTTGTACAAACATTTACAAAAAAAAAAAATCAAAGAAGACCTAGATAAGTGGAAGAACATTATGTACTCATGGATGGAAAAACTAAGAGGCCAATTCTAAACAAAATGATTTACAGATTCAACACAATCCCAAACAAAATTTCAACTGCCCACTTAGCAGAAAATGGAAAAGTCAATTATCAAATTTATTTGGAAGGGTAAGGGGCCTTGTTTAGCCCAAAACATCTTGAAAAAGAACAATGTTGGAGGACTCAAGCTCCCTGATTTTAAAGCATATTAAAAGCTGCAGTGGTCAAAACAGCATGGTTCTGGCACAAAGATAGATATAGTGATCAGTGTAATTGGACTAAGAGTTCAGAAATATATGACCCTTTCTATGGACAATTGATTTGTGACAAGGCTACTAAGTCCACTTAATTTTGAAAGAATAAGCTCTTCAACAATTGATGCTAAGAGTGTTCAATATCCATATGCAAAAGAATGAAAAAGGACCCCTATCTCATGCCACATACAAAAAGTAACACAAATTGGATCAAAAACCTAAATATAAGAGCCAGGACAATAAAACTCCTAGAAGAAAATATAGGGAAGCCTCTTCAGGATCTTGTGTTATGCACAATCAACCAAAGAAAAAATAGATAAATGGGACTTCCTTAAAATTAATTTCTTTTGTGCATCAAAGCCTTTGTCATGAAAATGAATAGACAACCTACACAATGTGAGAAAGTATTTGAAACCCACATATCTGATAAGGTTTTAATATCAAGAATATTAAAAGAAATCCTACAACTCAACAATGGAAAAGAAGCCCAATTTAAAAAGGGTCCAAGGACTTGAATAGACATTTCTCCAAGGAGGATATACAAATGACTAAAAAATACAGCAAAAGTTGCCTAACATCATTGGTTATTAGGGAAATGCAAATCAAAACCATGATGAAAATCACATCATACCCAGTAGAAAAGCTATGATTAAAAATGAAAAATTGCAAGTGCTGAGGATAATGTGGAGAAATAAAAACATTCATTCATTGCTGATGGGATTGTAAAATAGTGCAGCCACCATAGAATACAGTTTGTAGTTCCTCAGAAAATTTAATATAAAATTACTGTATGACCCAGCAATTCTACTACTTGGTATATACCCAGATGAATTGAAAGCAGGGACTCAAAAAGATGGAAGAAACCCAAGTGTCCATCAACAAATGAATGGATAAACAAAATGTGGTATGTGCATCGATGGAATAGTATTCAGCCATGAAAAAGAATGAAGTCCTAATGCATGTGACAATACGTATAAACTTTGACGGTATTATGATGAGTGACATAAGCCAGGCACAAAAGGACAAATATTATATGATCTCACTGATATAAATTAATTATAATAAGCAAACTCCTAGAGATACAATCTAGAATACAGTTTACCAGGGCATAGATTGGGGCAGAGAATGGGAAGCTGATGGTTAATTTGTGTAGAATTTATGTTTAGGTTGATTAAAAATGCTTGCAAACGGGTAGTGGTGATGGTAGAACATTATTATGAGTTAATCAACAATGCTGAACTTTGCATGTAAATGTGGTTGAAAGGGGAAGTTTGGGGTCATGAATGATCCTAGAATGAAAATTAGAAGATAAAACATGGAACTATATAACACAGTAAACCCTGTTGTAGATGATGAACTGAGGTTAATAGTACAAATATAAGCATATTCTTTCATGAGTTATAACAAATGTATTACACTAATGCAAAGTGCTACTAATAGGATGGTGTATGGGAAAATACATCTAATATAAATTATGGAGTACAGTTAATAGAGCTATTTTAATATTCTTTTATCAATTGTAACAAAGGTACTTAGCAAATGCAAAGTGTCAACAATACGTGGCTATTGGGAATGTTGTGTTTTTACGTGACTATTCTGTAAACCTACAAGTTTTCTAATTAAAGAAATAATAATTTGAAAAAAAGTTATGCTACATGAAAGAAACCAGACACTAAGTACTATATCTTGTATGAGTCCACTTATATTAAATGTAATTATAAAGAAATCTATAGAGACAGAAATAGGTTAGTGATTATGTAGGGTTGGGGGAAAGCTAGAGGGATTGAGAGGTGACTATTTCTTTTTGGAGTAATGAATTGTTCTAAAATTGATTGTGATGATAAATACACAATGCTGAATATACGAAAAGCCATTGACTGTACACTTTGGGTGGATTGTATGGTATGTGGATTTGTTTTAATAAAACTGCTTAAAGAAGAGAAAAACTTGCAGACCAAGATTTGGAGAAGGAGCTAGAAGTCAAGCCCTTTCACAAAATATCAAGTTATCTTCAAAAGTTGTTTCATCAGTTCACACTCTCACCAGAAATTCCATTTATTCACACTTGGTATTGTCTTGAATACTAATGTTTGTCAATCAAACTGGTGTAAAGTGATCTCGCATAACAATTTGGTTTACATATCCATGACTATTAAAGTGTAGAGCAACTGTCTTTTGTCCATTTTCTATTAGGTGGTTTGTCTTTTTCTCATTTACTTTTGCGTGTTGTATATATATTTTGGTACTGATCATATTACAGTTATATGCATTACCAATATATCTCTATATTTAGCTTTTTTACACTTTTCCTAAGGTTGTTTGTGATAAACAGATGTTTTTAACCTCAATATTATCGGCTTCAACAATCATTTTCTTGCATGTGAAGTGTTTTTTTTGTGTGTGTTTGTGTCCTTTAGAGAAAATCCTTCTTAACCCCAAGGTTGGAATGACTTTCATCTACTTTCCTTCTACAAATTTTAAATTCTTAATCCACCTGGAGTTAATTTTTCTATGATGGGAGGTAGGGCTCTATTTCATTTACTCTATATAGAAATATATTTCTTAGCTCCATTTATAATGTAGTCTCTCCTTTTGACAATGATCTCTCATAACAGTGTCACCATTTATCAAAATTCCACTCCAATCTTTGTTTCTTTAGTCTTTGTTTTTATATTCTATACTGTAATTAATTGATTCTTAATGTAACCCTGAGTAAAACTCAAACTATTGATTGCTATAGCTTCAAAATTAGATAAATTTGGGTAGTATGTGCTTTACTTGGTTTCTATATTCTATACTGTAATTCATTTATTTTTATGCTAACCCTGAGGAAAAGCTGAGCTATTAATTGCTATAGCTTTGTAATTAGATAAATTTAAGTAGTATGTGCTTTTCTTTTCTTTTAGTTAAGAGTTCTTGGAAAACAGTATGTGGTTTCATTTTCATACCACCAAGGCCTACATTATTGTCATATTCATAAAATGTTAATAAATACCTGTTGCAACAATTTTAATATTTGAGGTTCCTGCCATTGGTTGGTGGGGTCTTTGTTTCTTCCCTTGTATCAGGGAGTACTTGGGATTATTTGACCCATGGAGTATGGTAGAGGTAGCACTATACAAATTCCAAAGCTGAGTTAATAAAGGCCATATAGCTCTGCCTTATTTGCTGTAAATCTTCCTCCTGGAAACCTGAACTATTATGCAAGACTTCTGAGTACCACAAGACTACCATGCTGGGAGCCCAAGCCACATGGGGAAAACACACATGGAGGCAATCCAATTGAGACTCCCAGCTGAACCAAGCATTTGAGTTGCCCTGTCTAAGATGCCAGGTAATCGAGAGGGATTCCCCAGGTAATTCAAGCCACAGGTATCTTGAATCACTCTTGGCCATTAAGTCTGCCCAGCAGTAGTCCAAGCCATTGTGAATTGAGACCAGCCAAGCATTTGATGCCATATTCAAAATCCTGGGCTACAGAATCTGTGAGTCTTATGAAAAGGTTCTTTTATTGCACCATTAAGTTTTGGAGTTGTTTATTATACTGCAATAGATAATTAGGTCAACTATTAAATCGAATTGAAGGAAGATCCATTATAGAAAGAAAAGGGGCAATAGCAGGGTTTGGGGTCTTCCAATACCCTGCAAACCAGCTGGACATATCATCTCAGTTTATTGGTATCAGCTACAAAACCATTGTACTGTTCTCAATAATTTAAAAGTTCCTTCTAGCTCTATAGTCTCTAATTCTAAATTAATCCAATCTGATAATCTTGTCATTTAAAGCCAGAATAGACATATTAATTCAACACAGAGCTTTCATCTTCTGGATATGCCAAGTGAATGTGTGTATTGGTTATTATTTATATATTTGAATTTCTAGATGTTTAATATTCACAATCTAAAGTGCTTATAAAAATGATTTGTCATTTTTAATGTATATTCTGACAACATTTAGAAGGATTACAGAGAGTATATACATTTACTACAGAGGAATTTAAAAGAAGATACATGAGAGCACGCAATCAAATTTATATTCATAAAATTACTATACACAAGCTAAAATTGTCCTTAACAATCATTTAATTTAACGCTGAGTGATGTAGAAGAAAAGGCGAAACATCGTGGTTTATTGAGTTTCATTGTCTGATAAAATTTGGCAGGTCAACGTGTATGCAAACATCAAAGATGTTTTGGTAAAGTGCTGTAAAGAAATGTTGTCAAGAGTTGTAATAAAAAACATGTACCACACAGCAACTGTTAAAGAAGTTGAAAAACAGATCAGACATCAATTAGAGATATGAATGAAGGGACTTGGTTAGGACTAAGGTAAATAAGAATACAGGATAAAGAATGATATTGACTGTATTTTAAAACTTTTCAAGGTCTGTGTGAGACCAAATAAAGAGATGTTCAGTTGGTAAAAAATTTATATTTTCTGTAGCATACTATCTGATTTAACATTTATGGTCAGTTTATTTAAACAGCATAATTACATGGAAGCTTGACTAAGGAGTGAGATCTTGTTGGTTTGTACAGGTTAGGGTGATGGCCTAATAACTCCCAGATTAATTTAGGCAGAGAACTAAAAAGCATTTGCCAAGCCCACTTGAGGGACTGAGGAAAAATGTGGAAATATTAAACTTCCCCATTGGGAAATTCAGATATTCTCTCATGCACTGGGGACTCCCAATTTAATAAACCAAGCACTCAATCTTGGGGCTTGCCCTTATGAAACTTATTCTTGCAAAGGAGAAGCTAAGCCTGCTTATAATTATGCCTAAGACTCACCCTCAGAGAACCTCTTTTGTTGTTCAGATGTGGCTTCTCTATCTATGCCAACCCTGCAAATAAACTCAATACCCTCCCCCACTGCCAATGTGGGACATGACTCCCAGGGGTATAAATCTTCCTGGCAACATAGGTCATGACTCCCAGTGATGAGCCTGTCCTGGAATCATGGGATTGAGAAAGCCTTCTTAACTAAAAGGGAAAAGAAATGAAATTAAGTTTCCATTGCTAAGAGATTTCAAATAGAGTCAAGAGGTCATTCTGGAGGTTATTATTATGTAGTATATTGGAATTCCTTTTTAGTTTCTAATATATTAGAATAGTTAGAAGGAAATATGTGAAACTGTTGAGCTGTAATCCAGTAGCCTTGATTCTTGATGATGATTGTATAATTGTATAGCTTTTATGGTGTGGCCATGTAATTTTGAAAGCCTTGTGACTGATGCTCCCTTTATCCAGTATATGGAGAAGATGAGTAAGAAAACAAAGACAAAAAAATAAATAAATAATGGGGGGGGACTTTTTTTTTAAAGAATCATATAATGTTAGATTTTTATATTAGGTTTACATCTTGTTATCCATGTGGTTTATTTGAAAAAGTAATCAAATTATCAAAATATGCTCATGAAATGGAAAAAGAAATGTAACTTGCAAATTCCAAGGAGAAACTTTCATTAACCCAACATCCCTGTCGGGTAGTGTGCTGGTTTGAAATTTTTACGTACCCCAGAAAAGCCATGTTTTCTTAATCCTGATTCAATATTATAGGGTGGAACTTTTTATAGGGTGGTCATTTCCATGGAGATGTGACCTTTTGAGCAGATGGAGATGTGACATGGCACATTCAAGGTGGATCTTGATTAGTTTATTGGAGTCCTTTAAAGGGGAAAACACTTCAGATTTGCTTCAGAGCTGACAGATTCAGACCTCTAGAGATGCTTGGAGTGCTAACAGAGAGAGCATACATCACGATGTGACTTCCCATGAGATGCTAAGCAAGACAGAACCCAGAGTTCTGTCCCAGAGGAGCAAAGTGAAGGCCCAGAGGTGCTTAGAGAGGAAACCACTGGAATCAGAAGCTGGAAGCAACTTAACTGGGAACAAGGACCAGCAGATGCTTGCTACCTGCCTACGTATGTGACAGACCTCAGCTTTTCTTGAGTCAAGGTATCTTTCTCCGGATGCCTTGGTTTGAATGTTATATGGCCTTAGAACTGTAAACTTGTAAATTAATAAATTCCCTTTTTAAAAGCCAATCCATTTCTGCCATATTGTATTCTGGCAGCATTTTACAAAATAAAACAGATAGATTGCCTATATATACAAATGAAAATATTGAGGACAAGAGAGACTAATTACAATTGCTCAAAATTATAAACCTTGGAAGTGCCAGAATAAGAACTCGAATATAGATTTATGATATTAAAATCTATTCTCTTGCCACTATGTTTATAATAAATACAAAATTCAGTTTAATATTGGGAAATTGAACCAGAACATTGACCTCTGTGACTGATATCTTTGATAGCAGTTGTGCAAAACTGCAAAGATTTGACTTTTCACAGTGTTAACTTTCAAGAAAGCTGAGGTTACAAACATATATATATGACACTCACAGGGATGGTGCCAGCATTGTCTATATTAGGGGCATGGAGGAGACTAGCAAATGAAATTCAGGAGACAGAAATGCACACTAGAAGATACCTGGAGAATTTGTGGGGCCTGGCCCTGTCTTTATCTTCCTCAAATATCAACCTCCTCAACCAGGTCTCTGATACAAATTGGAAAGCAAACCATTCACAAAGGGCCTTTCTTGGCAAGTTCTAAGAATAAGGCTGTTAAATAAATGTACTGTGAGTTATTACAATGTGGCATAATCTGTATGGGCAATAGCAAAAGAGCTGTGTTGTCTAGAAATTTCAGTTATTATTTCCATCACAAAAGATACTTGCCAGCTTTGTTTCATAAGGTATTACATGAAACATTGACCATTAGTAAACATTCAGCTTTGAGTCATGTGAAACATTCCTCTGAATAGTGTGATTATAGTTGTTCTTCACCTACAACTCCTTCCATGCATTTTGACCCAGAGGATTCCCAGAGAGCCCCTTACTGTCTTGATGATAATTACAGAGAGAATGCAATCTGAGTGACCCTGGATCCATCTTCCCTATTCCCCAACACTAAGGATCTAAAAGATTGTTGTTTCTTTCACTTCTGGCCTTCTTTTCCCGTAGCTGGATGTCCTGGACACATAGAACAATGCAGTAACCTCAAATTTTTACTGGCAGTTTTATGTTCCATTTCTTTCCTCTTTTTTTAGGCCTTTTAATTTATGTGAATTTCTATAAACACTCCCCGATGGCACCAACACTCATGTAAATTAAAAATATCCACAAAAGTTTGACAAACAACTTTTCACTTCTTAAAGCTTGGAAATAAAAATGTTAAGGGAGTTCTTGAAAGGATCCTAGACTTAATCTCGGGAGGGGCTTTTCCTTTAAAGAGTGTTCATTTATTTGGAATCCTATTTTTAATCTGTCAGTAAGTAATTCACATGCATCCCTTTGTTCTCAGTATTTTAACAGATTTTGTGGGAATCAGAAGGAAAACATTGGGCCCTTTCTTGAATCTGTGTCCTTTTACAGCTTGATTCCTTTGCCTGGAATCCTCTTTCCTCCCCCTGCTCTCCTCAAGGACTCCTAGTCAGCTTTGCACAGCCCAAAGTTTGCCTCCAATTGGAAATCATCCTCAATTGCCACAGACAGAACTGGGGTTTATTTTCTCAGCTGCGGTTTTATAGTAGCAATTTGTGTTTTTCATTTATTCAACAAATATTCATTGTAACAAAAACAATGAAAAACAAAACATAATATTGTTTCCCTGCCATGCACCAGTTACGGTTCTAAGCCTGGGGAGATAATGTTGACAGAGCATTTCCCAAGCTGATGGAGGTTATATTTGAGTAAGATAAAGAAACATACAATAAACAACTTTATAACATCGTGCTGTATAAGTACTAGGAAGGAAAGTAAAACAGGGAAAGGCTAGAGATACAGAGAGCTCTGGGATTGGACAGAGAGGCCTCTCTTATGTGGTTCTCAAAGGAAGAGTGTTTCAACAATGCAAATGTTCTAAAGTGAGCATGCTTGGTTGTTCAAAGCCAGCAAGAAGCCAACAGGGATAGAGATTAATGAGTGATGGAGGAAATGATTTGGGGAGTGAGTCAGGAGTCTAATCATGTAAGATCCTATAAACATGGTCAGTATTTTGGATTTTCTCCTAGGTGATTAGAGGGTATTGAGTAGGGGAGTGACACGATCTATTATATATTTTAAAACATCATTCTAGCTGCTCAGTAGCTGCCACATTTGGCATTGTAACCCATTCTACATTTTTATTCACCCTCTTGTATGATTTTTCTGCAAGTGTGCTTCCCATTGGGGATATATAACACTAGGGCAATGTTGGGTGGAAACCTGAAAAATCTCAGCAGAAATCCTCTAGAGTTAGAAGATTTTTTTCAACAGTTGGGATAGAAATGATAATTCAAAACCTACTAGGGATAGAGGCCCCATTGAATTCACAGGTTCTTAAAGTCCCGGAATACATGTGGGGGTGGAATCTTATCAGGGCTATGACCCAGCTTTGGTCAAAGCATGATCTTGAGTTGGATTATAATGATCATTCATCAGCTGCTCAAGGAAGAGAAGTATAAACCCACTTTAAAGAGATATTTCATTATCTTGAGCCTCTAGAATTAAAAAATACATAATAAATGGCATTCAAACAAAAAGTACTATTCACTATGAAAAACAAGACCACATAACCTATTGCTGAGGAAAAAAACAGATAATGCAAATAGATCCACAAGGTATCCAGATTTCCAAGATTAGCTGGTTAATACTTTATAAAATTATATGTAATATGTTAAAGAAAATAGAGAAAACAGTGGGCAAATTAAGTAAAAAGATAGGAAATTGCACTTGATATTTATAATTTATAAAAGATAAACAAAAGATAATTTTGGAATGAAAATATACAATAACTGAAATTAAGAATTTATTAGATAGATTTAACAACAGAAGGAATACAATAAAAATCAAGGTTATTTCTGTTTGAAAGATAATCAGAAATTTTCCAGTATCCTATAGAAGATATTCCAAGAGAAACATATGGAAAAAATGTAAATATAGAAAAGAGCATTAAAAAATATGAAACTTAGTGAAAAGGTCTAAGCTAATGTGAGAGGCAGTCTCTAAAATGGATCCTAATTATCCCACCTCCTCATATTCATGCCTTAGTGAAATTCCATTCCATGAACATGGGCTGGACATAGTACCTCAGTTCTAATGAATAAAATACAGCAAAAGAGATGGGATATCCCTTCTGAGATTATGCTTGCGTGTTGCTCCCCAGCTCTCTCATCTGCCCTCAGTCTGAGAGAAACAAGCTTCCATGTACTTATTAGCCCTATGGAGAGGCCCACTTGGCAAGGTCCAATGAGGACCTGATATCTACTGGTGGTCAGATCAGAGAACATGAAAGCAAACCTTTGACCAGCTGACACCTTGATCTCAACCTCTTGAGAGGCACTGTGCTATGCACATATATAAAAATAATAATAATAATTGAAATGAATCAAGTACAATGTAAGAGCTAAAACTGAAAACTCTTAGAAGGCAACAATGGCATACATTTTGTGATCTTAGATTAGGATTTTTAAAATCAAAACCACAAGCAGGAAAAAATAGACAAATTAGACATAATTGAAATAAAAAATTTCTGTGCATTCAAGGACACTATCAAAAAAGTGAAAAGACAAAGACAAAAGAATAGGGATGCAAAACATACATCTGATAAGGGGATGTAAGATTACAATGAAAAGAAAATCCAATTTTTAAACTGCAAAAATGATTGAAAAGGCATTTCTTCAAAGAAAATGTACAAATATCCCATAAGTAAATGGAAAGATATTCAACATCATTACTCTTCAGGGAGATGCAAATCAAAATTAAAAAAAGACACCACTTCACACCAGCCAGGATTGTTATAATCAAAACAATGGAAAAATAGCAAGGATGTGGAGATACTGGAACACTCATACATTGCAGGTGGGAATATGTAATGGTGCAGCCACTATGGAAGACAGTTAACAGATCCTCAAAAAGTTAACCACAGGGTTACCATATGACCTGGTAATTCCACTCCTAAGCATATATCCAAGAGAATTGAACAACTATGTTCACACAAAAGCTTGTACATGAATATTAATAGCAGCATTAATCATAATAACCAATGTCGAAACAACACAGATGTCCATGAATGGATAGAAGAGAGCCCAGCAGACATCACCATGTGCCTTCTTAAATTAGTAAATTTGTAACTAAATAAATACCTTTTATAAAAGCTGGTCCATCTCTGGGCATTGAATTCTGGCAGATTTAGCAAACTAAAACAGATGTAAAGGACTTATATATAGGAAACTAAAAACATTGCTAAAAGAAATTAAAGAAGACCTAGATAAATGGAAGAACATTCTGTGTTCATGGATTGGAAAATGCAATATCATTAAAATGACAGTACTAGCTGTGCTGGTTTGAAACTATGATGTACCCCAGAAAAGTCATGTTTTAATCCTGATCCAATCTTGTGGGGCCAGACCTATTGTTTAGGGTGGGAGACTTTTATTGGATTGTTTCCATGGAGATGTGACACATCTGGTTTTGGGTGTGATCTTTTGGTTAGATTACTTCCATGGAGAAGTGACACACCCAATTGTGGGTGTGGCCTTTTGATTAGATGGAGATATGATTTCACTCATTCATGGTGGGTCTTGTTTAGTTTAGTAGAGTTCTTTAAAGGGGAAACATTTGAAGATACCTCAGATGCAGACACTTGGAGAACAGTTGCCTCAGAGCTGACAGAGACATGGATGTTTGGAGATTCTTGGAGTGCTGACAGAGAGAGCAGATGCCTAGACATGGGCAACACCCAGTAGATGTCATCATGTGCCTTCCCATGAGATGCTAAGCAAGCCAGAACCCAGAGTTATATACCAGAGGAGATAAGTGAAGGCCCACAGACACCTAGAGAGAAATCAATGGGCATTAGAAGCTAGAAGCAATGGAACTGGGAACAAGGACCAGGAGATGCCAGCTATGTGCCTTCCCATGTGACAGATATCAGCCTTTCTTTGGAGTTAAAGTATCTTCTCTGGATGCCTTAGTTTGGGCATTTCTATGGCCTTAGAACTGTAAACTTCCAATGCAATAAATTCCCTTTTTTAAAAACACTCCATTTCTGGT